>QODF01000009.1:0-24393 GCA_024372805.1 Oostethus manadensis | reverse complement strand
AGGAAAAAAAAAAAAAATATATATATATATATATATACATATATATACACACACACACACACACACATATATATATTTTTGGCTTTGGCTTCACACAATCGTTTGAGGAAGTAGCGGTGACGATGGAGCCACATACGGGAACAAATATTGAGCAGAAGTGTACAAAGAAAAAAAATTTTGTTTGGTAAATATAGCTGTCGCTGTCATTTTCATTGCGCTACGTCGACTTGTCGGAGAGAAGCGAGAAGGTACTGAAGCACTACAGTGGTATTTTGGCATAGAAGTGTCCCAACTAAGGAGGGTTTTTGTTAAAGATGTGAGCCATCTCTCAACTGATTTTGTTGCTTTGAATTGAGAGCTCAAATTTGGGTACGAGCTGCTAAAGACAGGCATAGCCGAGGACAGCTATTTGGGAGCTTCTGACAATGTGACTTTCGCCGAAGGAGATAGCTTGTTACCAGCAGATATAAACAGTAAAGGAGAAAAAAAGGAGAAAGGAGAAGAAAAAAAAAGAAAAAGACATCATCAGTAAAAAATACGTACATTATAGCAACCTAATTTATCTTGTTTATTATGTATTGTACTAATATCAATATGTATGATTATTATGTACAACTAAGAAAGGAACAACATTAAATTAAAAGCACAGCATGAATACAGGTCCACCATCTACCAATACGAGCCTGGACTTTCAATGTTATAGTTTTTCAGAAAGGTTGTGTACATTCGCACTCACCTGTCTTACCTTTCTGCATTCCCACACAGCATTAACATTTGGGACCAAATATGACATGAAAGAATAAAGGTAAAAATACAAAAATACAATACGTCAAACAAAGTGGGACAAAGCATCGCTCACATTAAACATGCAAAATTGGGGATTTCTCAGTGTATTCTTTTTAAAAAGTAAAATATGGCCAATATTTCCAAAATGTATATCCCTTTGCATAAAATTGATTGTAGTTATGGTAGTTGGGTATGAAACTGTTTACCACAGAGATTTACATTTCTACTTATTATAGATAAAAACTTATTTCAATCTGTAATAAAAAGTGTGATTAATTATAAGTTAACTATGGACAAAATGTGATTAATCGCAATTAAATATTTCAATCAATTGACAGCCCTAGTAGGAACACAAGCCGGTCCACGGTACAAAAAGGTTGGGGACTGCTGCTGAATATGACAGGAACGCCCTGATGTTTTTAATGAGCTACTGCAAACATCGCTAGCCAAAGATCTTCTACGAGACAGCAGTGCTCTTTTGTTTTTTAAGAATTGCAACATAATGTATTGTAAAAACAAATATTATCTATATGAAATGAGTGCTCAAAAAATTCACATCAGTCGCTCGACATTTGTATTTAGCTGGCTGTAGGTTACCATGACAACAAGCACGACAGCGCTGGTTGGAGGTAAATACAGCTCGGGTGGTGTGCTCAAGACAGGAAGTGTGTGTACCAGTGGCAGGCAGCAGGATGCAAGACAGCTCTAATTTGGAGGAGAGCCAACAATCTGTGTCACCACAATGCAGCTTTTTAGCACACTTTACAACATGTGCTGCAAATCACAGGCCGGCCTTATACTCATTGTGATTACAGCAAAACGGTGGCAACGTTTACATGGACAGCAAATATAAAGGACAATTATTTCAAATGAGCACATATATCAAGTACAGTGGCCCTTCGTAGAACGGAAACTTTTGCCGAGGCTGCACAATCCTAATTTGGGCCGGCACCAAAATGTACATCTTCATAGATGTCTTCAGTATGCTTAAGGATCTATGCATTCTTGTTTGAGGAATTAAGAGAAAATGTTAACAAAGGGGAAACAAATCTGGATCCACTCCTCTGTTCGTCTGGATTAGCTCCAAAATGTAATGGTCCTTGGCCCATTCCCCAACCAGCTACCGTAGTACCTTGGCTTTTGTTAGTAAGTCAGACAAAAACAAATTGAACATAAACTGAAGCAATTTTTGTCATGTAAATGCAATTTATCCATTCCAGACACCCCAAAATATCAACAAAATAGTTTTTTATGAAACGTAATTATAGTTTTACATGCAGAAAAGAATGTGGAATAATAATTCATGATGAATAAAGTTGATAAATTAACATTGAACAACACTTTTACCTTTATTGAAGAAGGCGAAAAGTGACGAGTAAGGGTGGGATCCACCCCCCTAAAAATGTTTCCTATATTTTGAATTGTTTTTGATCTTGGTTTTGGTAACACCTTTAACCCTCTCTCAACATTAACTTCCTTGATGTCTTATTTCTTTGCCAAAATGGAACTTAATGTTGATGCAATCATGTATCCATTTAATTATTAGTATTATAATATTAGATTAAAAATAAATAATATAATATAATTATATAATATACTATTTTTTATGTACATTTATATTTTGTATAGTTTTCTCCATGTAGCTTGTAGCTCGTTAACTTCTTCTTCACCATCTTCCAATGGGGAGAGAAAAGAATAGCAAATGTGTAACAACGAGGGCAGTCTGGGCCATGTGTGGCCAGGCATGTGTATAAATAAAATTAAACAGGTACCACCTCAGAACATTATGACAGAGGACTAGGGGCTCACTCAATAGAAAAACATTTGGACACCCCTGGACTAATAATAATAATACATTTCATTTATGAAACACTTTTCTTGATACTCAAAGATGCTGAAGCAAAAAGTTGTTACTACTATTGTACCTTATGGTATAATAATGATTAATTATATCAGACACTATGGGCTCTAATTTTGTAGACCAGGTGCAGGCGAGGCGCACCTTCGCTTGAACCTCGCCAATGGGCGTGTTTTAGGCACGTTTTGCAATTTTGGCCCAGGCGCAGCTTGGCGTAAGTACGCCTTCTACCGGCGCAAGGGGCAAAGAGGGAGGAGAGAAAGCGTGACTGGGTTTAACGGGTCAAATCTTCACCAATAAAATGAGCTCCTCTCCTCACCTTTAAATGTGCCGCTGGCGAAGCAAATTGCAAGTTTCGTTGAATATAGATATAGACACCAGAAGATGGCCAAACTTCTCCCAGACGGAAAGTGATGTTTTGGTCCGGGAGGTCCAAGCTCGCAGTGGCTGAATGTATAGTCACGCTAGCAGACCTCCAAGGGCTGATGATGCAAAAGTGGCCTGGGAAGACATTACAAGTATCTTAAATCAGGTTTGCCCTGACGTACTGAGAACCGCTGCCCCATGAAAAAAACAGTTTAATGATGTCAGAAGAAGGGCAAAACTAAAACTATCAGAGCACTGGAGGCACACGGTGGCCACCGGTAAGGTAAGCATGTTTTCTACACTAATAAAGACACTTATATTTAGTAACCTATATTTGTAATGAATATGTAACATAATATGTATATGTAATATATCCATCCATCCATCCATTTTCTATGCTGCTTATCCTTATATGTAATATAAATAAACAAACTATGCATAATGGGGATGAAATCTGAAGCAACTGTGTGTAAAAGAAAGCTCCTGGTCTGGCCCTTGTCACTTGTGTTTGCATATGAGATGAACTTGAACAGACGAAGCAGTCAATATAGATGAAAATGTTTGTGCTGATTCAGACAGTTACTTTAAAAAGTGGTTGTTGTGATTATTAAATGCATTCAAATGTGTCTGACTTTGTGTAAACTGTGGGGTTTTGGTGATGTGTGTGTACTGTGCGCCAGTCAGCCAAATTACCATTAGACTGGCTGTGCTTCGCTTTAAGCCGAGAGTAGACAAGGTTGGAGCTGGTGAGCTTTCAGCGCAACTTTGGCATAGCCTTCTAACACGAAATTGTCACTACGCCAGGTTGAATTAGTCGGCACCTCCACCTGCTGCACCACCACACCCATCGTGATGCTTGGCTGCGCACTGTGTTACGCCAGACGAAATTACCACTGCGCGACCTCCGCCAAGCTGCACAACCCACAAAATTAGAGCCCTATGGTTCTCAGCTTTCTTCTTCCACATAACTTGTGGACAAAGGTGGTCAATGAAAAGATGAAAGTTGGCCCTGGAACTCCTCCTCTCAGTTCTTATGTCATCCTTTCTCCTGAGAGAAGCCCTTAATTATTGCTAGATGCCCGAAAGCTCTCTCATGGAAACTGCTTCTCTCTTGCTAGCTCCTCCCCTCTCGTTTGTTCTACATGTTGTCCATCGGGGGAAATGTAAGCTGTTAATTACAGATGGAAATTTGGGGGGTTTGCGAACAGGTAGTCGGCGCCCTGGCTTTCACCCCCCCTCTTTTGTCTACTAATTGTCACTTTAGGATGACAAGGCTACGGAAGACTGAGGGGCCCATTATACCATGAGAGGCACCGCCTGGGATTATGTGGTGATGATATGAATAATGCTCTTTTATCTTTCTAGCATTTTATTACAAAGTGTGGGGTAAACAGTCCCAGCATCTTCAAACTAAAATTTAAACTTTATCCATCCACATCCCCTGCATCCCCCATGATGTGAAATTCCTCCAACTCTAGCATGCTGCTTTATTGTGCTCCCTGTTGTCATTAACAAAATGACTGTGCTCTGTGCTTGACATCCATCCATCCATTTTCTATACTGGTTATCCTCATAAAGCGGTATGCCGCGGCTATGCTGGAGCCTATCCCAGTTGGCTTTGAGCGGGAGGCGTGGTACACCCTGAACTGGTCGCCAGCCAATCGCAAGCCAGCTGCTTCATTTGTTCACTTTAATTTCTGGGGTGTCTTTGATTTCCCCCCTCTATAGGGTGCATTTTCATTTCTATCAAATTATGTGGCATCATTTTGTTACTAATACATTCCCTACTTATTATCAGGATAGATATTCAAGATCATTTCCCCCCCCCTTTTTACTCACTTTTTCACCCTTTTTGACTAACATTCTTATCCCCCCTTTCGGCTCACATTCCCCGGGCAGACTTGGACACATTTCCCCCCCCCTTTTTAGATCTGATATGTTTTCAAAGTGTTCCTCTAATTTTTTGAGCAGTATATTTAACATTTACAGTACATATTCATGAACTTATTTTGTTCCTTTAAAACTTCCTTTATCATTGCATAAGCTACTTATTGTTACACATTCGCTATTTTTTTCTGTCCCTGTTAGAAAATAGTCTGGTATCACGAGACACTTGCACGAGACCTCATGCGACCGAGTGATATGCAATAATCTGTCTATGAGACAAGAGGAAATTTTAACTCATCATTAAGAAATAATAAAAAAAAACATACTTATTCATTTAGCAAGCAAAGTTGTGGTATTGTCATGTATGACATGTATTTTCTCATTGGCAATTTGTATTGTCTGTCAATTGTTTGCAGCATTTCTTTAACAAAAGGATGGCTTTTGAACTGCAGCAAAGAGAAACATTTATTTTCTATGTAGCAAACTACACTTTCTGTGAGCGTACACCATTTAACACTGTCCCAATGTGACCATCTGACTGTTTTCTCATCCATTGTCCACCATTTCTCTTCATGCCTGTCTATTCTGGCAATGAATTGTGATGATTCATCTTTCAATGACGTACATGTCGGATATATGCGACCCAAACTCTCAGACTGCAGTAGCATCGGAAACATATCAGATTTATGACCACATAAAAAAAAAGAGGCCTGGGTTGCATTTGAAAAAAAAACTGCACTGTGCACATTGACATGAAAAAAAATCATATATTGATCACATATGAGAAAAATGATCATAGATCAAAAGTGTGTGTTTGAATACAAATTCAGCCTGTACACAGCCATTGTGATATTCTTCAAAAACCAAACCACAGACCAGTCTCACATTATCTTTATTCAAATAAGTTGGTATAACTTGTTGCTGGTTACTACAACCGTGTGTAGTAGTTAAATAAAAAATAAATAAAAAACTTTTTGTTCAAAGTCACCAAAAGCACACAGAAAATATAAAACATTCTTCCCCACCCATCATTCTGCAACAATATGTTCAAATTAACCATAAAGATAGTCTGCTAGAAACTAATCTGAAGAAGATTGTTCACTTTTTATCTGGGGTCTACAAATGTATACGTAAAACAACTCGTAGCATCAAAGAACTTCACTTTAAGTGAGCCTGAGACATAGTACTGATCAAACATTGACAAATCTGCAATTGAAAATTCACGGTCAATACTCTACATCACCAAATCATTCTCCACCACATTACTTGGCTCATAATCTAGGACAGAAAAGCTAAGTATTTGCGCAAAAAAATAACATCCAAAGTTAAAATGCGAGGCAGAGCTCGAAGAAGAATCCTGCAGTTAACAGACATGCAGAGTGAGGAACTGGCGACTTTCCAGGCTTGCCGCAGGCCAATTAAATGGCAGCAAATTTAACGCTTGGTGAGGAGAAATCACTTTCGATGAATGACCCGAGAGTCACCGGCTGCAGGCACTGACCCACTGACCAGAATGCCAAGTGGGACTAGATTACTTTATGGAAATGGGAGCTAACAAAGCGACAGCGGGCGGGTCGGACACACGCGGTAGAATCCCAGTTACTGTCAACAGAGAAGTCCTTGAACTGCAATGAATTGTGCTGTTTTGGAATTTAAACTATTATGTTCTCCGTAACTCAAATTCCCTTTGACCTTGAGAGTGCCTACTTCCACATTTCTCAATCCATTTAAATCATCCCAGCCAATCCAAACTATTCGGCAGGGTTAAAATGTTCAGGACATTCTGGCCACATTCCACAAAGTTCTTAGTAAAGATGAAATTCTTTTCACAATTTCCACATTTCCCAAAGGATTCAAACCATTCCGACATTAAAACAATCAGATTATTCAGGACAGTCAAACTAACAATTTCCTGCAGTCCTAAATGTCCAACTTTTCCAAAATTCCACAATTTCCAGCCCTAAATTTTCTATTTAAATGAATGCAATTCTTCCACACTTCTGAACCAAACGAAACCATTCCAGCATCAAAAAAAAAATTACAGGTTACCAATTTTATATTTTCTCATAATTTCCCATTTTCCATACACTTTTTCAGTTCAGCTTCAGTTGTTGAGCTGTTAAACACTATTTTTACATATTGAGCATATTTTCCTGGGCAGTTCTTCGTAAAACTGTGTGGAGGGCTGCAGTCTGAATTAAAGAGGATTCAGACGTGAGAGTGCTTGGTAGTACTCAGTCTCCGTACTGTAGCTGTGTTACATCTTTTAAACACTCTCTCTGGAGCTTTGCACATACTCCCGTCTTGAGAATAGCACATCAGAAGGAATTAATTTCACTTTCATCTTGTTTTTCTATGCGCAGCATCCCTCAGTTTTGTGGCCAGTCCTCTTCATTGCCATTTTTTTGTGGGTTATCGTGTAGTTTGTTTTATTCAACACCTTAGCGTTGCTTATCACATCCCCTTCTTCTCGTTTGAGGTCTTCTAAAATCACATATCTCTTTAGAAATAAACCTAGTCCCTTTTTGTAACACCAAAGGATTGTAAACCTCAGCCAAAACACTTGAAACTTCTGGTTTTTGGATCATGACATTTTGATTGTCATTTATTTAAAGGCTTACAGAACATTCAGAACGCTTGTAGTCTAACTGTCTAATCTTTTTGAAGATTGGAAAATAAAACAGCAGTTGTGTTCCTAAAAATTTTTTAATTTTTTTTATTTTATTTGTTTTTTTTTTTTTTTTTTATGTTCTTTTTTTATTGTTAAATTTTAATTTTTTTTTTATGACAAGAACACTGCTGTTTTTGACGATCTACAGCAAAATCGCTTTATTGGTAGGTCGCGACCCACTTCTCAGTGGGTTACAAAAATGACCGAATGCACCTCACATTCTTGTGCGTCTTACTTGCTTGCTACAGCGCCACAAAATGTGTGTCATGTTTATGGGTGACCTTGTCAAGCTTGGGCATGAGTGAAAGGACATCAAGTGGAGACTTAACGTGCTGTCTGTGGTTCGGAAATGGCTGGGTAGGCGAGGGACACGGGGGAGCAAGAGAGACAGAGTCTCGGCACTGCTGCAGCTCATGTTGTGTCGCATGGGTGGATTTGGACTACAATGCAGACAACAAGGTATGGCGGTATAGTGGACTGGGAGTCATTTCATGCCCAGTTGGAACTATTTGCCTGGGCTTTGGGTGGTCTACAGAAGAAGTGCCGCGCCTTTTATGAAAGTTACCTACTGAGTTAATCAAAAGAAAAGTTAAATATGTATATTACTTCGTTTATCTAAAGCAGGGAAGCTGTACAGGTTAGGAAAATTCCAAGAGCCCCATATATTAAAAAATAAAAAGGGGAGGGGGATTGGGATTTTTTATTTTTTTTTACAGGGCCAGAAATACCTGGCAGCAGCCCTGGTCTAAAGTGTTAACTCAAAGCTGGACTCCTTTAACCTTCTTGTATTCACCTCTCATCCAAGTCCATGAGCAAATGCTCTGATTCAACTTGGATGTTCTTTACAAACACTTTCTGTTCAAATACATTTTGAGTTTGTGAATTAAAACTAATTAGCCCTGAAATCAACTTGTTTGTGCTGGCACATAGTTTTGTCTTGCAGTACATTAAATTAACACTGCACATCTTTTTCTTTTCAATAAATGTAACATAGTTTAGAAATTTTAGTTAAACAACCTCATTTTGTCAGTCAGGGGTGATGCCGGGTACCGCAGTCAAACCAGTCGAGAACCACTGCTCAATATGACGGAAGTACTCTGCTGTTTTTAAGGATCTTTTGGAAAAATAAATAATTTGTGATCATTTACATGACAGGATCACCATTCTCTTCTTAATGTTCTACTGGAAAAAACAATGTAGTCCAAGATCATCTATATGACACGAGTATTCTGTTTTTTTAAAGATCTACTGCAAAAACACAAGTCAAAGATCCTCTATATTACAAGAACGGTCTGCTGTTTTTAAGAACCAACTGCTAAAAACACTAGTCAAAGGCTACGTTCACACTGCAGGGTAGGATTCCCAATTTGGATACTTTCTTTAAAGTCTGATACCATTGATTTCATTTCTGATTCAAGACCGGATCAAATTCAGTACGGTATTAGTGATAGCAATTCAATACTATGGAAAAATTCATCTATTGGGACTGGTAAAATTTTAAATGTAGTGTTAAGTATTTTAAATCGTAGCATAAAGAATACAATACATCATATCCTTTATTTATTTGTTTTAAACCGTGAAGAATATTGAGGGAGTGGGGTGATTTACAATATAGCCCAGCTAATACACAACATTAGAAAAAACAAAGGACAAAATCATGTACCCGAAGTATCAAAAGTATCACTATTTTGATATTAGAATCGACTCTAGAGCTGGTATCGACAAGAATTTTGGTATGGAAGTTTGTAGACAACTTGTTGACACGTCTGTTCCAAGGTGCGTGTAGGTGGAGTGGTGAGACATTGCCAAGAGCTGCTTCACTAACACCTTATAAAAATCATTTTCGGATGAGAAGAACTTTTGCCGACATGGGTGAGTACATTTATCCAAGTCTTGCATGATAAACTACGTCTTTCCATGACTGCCTACCTTTAAAGTCTCGGCAAAACACGCCTTTCCATGACCTGTATGTCGGATATACAGTACAGTATGCCACCTGACAGTTCACAGTGAAGTTGCATCGCATACATATCCCATTTATATCCACATACAAATGAGACCCGAGTCACGTTTGAAAAAATCCAAATAAAAAATGTCAGCGTTCACACTGACATGAAAAAATCAGATACAGGTCGCATATGAGCAAAAAAAATCAGAATTGACCTGCAGTGTGAACAAAGATCCTCTATACGACAAGCGCTTTTTAAGCACATTTCTGACAGGTACACTGCTCTTTTCGATGAGGTAGTGAAAAAAAACAAAAGCATACATCATCCTCTGTATGAGGGGAGTTTTTAAGGACTTTTCTGTACTGCAAAAACGCTAGTCAAAGATAGTCAAGAAAATTTGCCGGTTTTTATGACACGTTTAAAAACTTATCTTTACTCCTTGGCTTTTAACACAAACTGACAGTCATCGTAATTTTGTTTTATTTGTCTTGTGATTTTATATTACCATTCATTTTATATTTATTGTTATTTTATATACTCTGTTTTAACTATGCTGTGAAGCACTTTGGTCAACTTTGTTGTTTTTAAATGTGCTACACAAAAAAAATGGATTTGGATTTGAATTTGGATTTTAAGGACCTACTGCAAAAACTGCTAGTTAAATACCTCTGTGTGTCAGGGTTGCGCTGCCGTTTTCAGAAATATGTTACAAAAAAGGTAATTCGCTCACAAGTTTTGAAGATGTGGCATTGCGGCCCTCGCTGAGGAAGAAGCCTGTTGCTAAATGTAAACCCTAAATGTAAACCCAGGCTGACAAATGACAAAGAGTTTACACTGATAATGTCTCCTGCTACTTGACAAGCTACCTGCTAATTCCACTCTGGCAAAGAAAATACCAGTGGGAACTACGCAGAGATGTTTCTCAGGACGACTTTCAGCCAATCAGAGGAGCAACGAGGGAGTGCAGTAGGATGTTAATTACCTCGGTGATTTCCTAAGAGAAGTGGGCTAGAGTCTACACTGAATATAGTCTTCATGCCAAGGCGGAGCTGAACTTCAATCAGCGTCTCCTTGAACCCAAAAGAGATTAGTAAAAAGGTGTGCTAAACAAATCCAGACAACGACAACTCATTACTCATTTTACATCTTCTCCTCTTGGCTACACTTGATGATTGAAGACGTTCTTTCTTGCCAGGACCTCATTTAGAGAGACATCAAATGGCAACAAATCATGCCCCATTTTTCTTACATCCTCATTACTGACAATGCAAGTGCCATGCGTTCTCTATTGCACCACAAACGTCGCAAAAAGAAGGATTATCTTCTGTCCTACGTGCACCAGTGCAAGAAAAAAACAACCTGCAGATGGATTAAGGGACACTTCAAGACCCCGCTTGGCACAGTACGCTGCATTTCCTTTCATTTACACACGTCAGATCTGTCATCCAAATGAAAATACCTCCACCATGCAAGTGCTCACATTGGTACTCCTACACTACTATAGCAACACTTGGCTATCTTAAAATTATGATCATAACTCCTTCTCTGTTGTTTTCTAACTTTTTTTTCTAACCTTTTAGATATGCTTTTCCTAGCAGGTCTCTGCGTGAAGGCCGCATTTTCCAGATCGGAACCTGAAGCGGTCCTCCCACAAAGACACTGTACGACAACTCAGGAAGTTCAATCCGCCCCAGGACCTGCTGATCCAGTTCTTCACTCCAATCATTCCGTTGGTTCTGTGCACTTCCATTACTGTCTGGTTTGGGTCTGCTACCAAACAGGACAGGAATAGACTACACAGCACGATCCAATCTGTAGAAAAAATAATTGGAGCTAACCTTCCCTCCATAGGTGACATGTATCGGTCCAGGGACAGGAACCGGGCAGCGTACGTCAGTGCAGACCGCTCACACCTGGGACACAAATTGTTCAAATTCCTCCACTCAGGTAGGCGCTACAGGGCAGTGTACGCCAAAACCAGCAGACACACAGACATTTTCTTCCCTCTGTATTTCCGGTCCAACTCCGAATAAATGTCAAGAAACTTTTCCCGCTCCATTTTGGTATCTGTTTTGTTTCCACTGTAAAGATGGAAGTATGTGCAGGCTACACAGAAGTGTAATAAGTTTTGTGTTCCCTCAAAAAAGCCCTTAGCCCTTTTTGTTTTACCCGTCAACATTTTTTGTCTCCATGTCCTTTTAGGGGCTTCGTAGTTTGGTCAGTGTAGGCCAAAAAAAAACCCCACTTTGAATGCAAATCTTGTTTCACTTAAATGTAAATACTGTAAATACTGTGTTTTGTTACAAATGCAGATCATGCCCTGGTTATTAATCACACACCCACTTACTTACTTCACAGTTGTCATTTTGCACACATTTTGCACATCATTATTTAACTATTTCTTAGTGTCTGTGTATATTTATTTAAATTCCTGGCCAATAAAGCTGATTCTGATCACTGGTGTGTGTGTGTGTGTGTGTGTGTGTGCTTATACTGTATATAAAGTATGTGTATTGTAGCTTCTGTGACTACCTGCAATTGGCACAAAACGCAAGTAATAGGCCCAGAGAAATGTCTCTTTTTGACACTTCCCCCACCTTCAAACCCTCCTGCTGTGTTGACGTTTTCTCATTACCAAACATTTGCAATAAAAGTGAAGAAATTCATCTCTAGAATTTCCCCCCTCTCTCTTCATTGCTCACTCTCAACACGATTCAGGTTTCAGCCCTAAATTTGCTTCACACTTATTAAACACATGTCAAATATAAAACGTATAGGTATTCACCACGAATGAATGATTATGTAAAATGAGTGATTAACACACAGATCTGCTTATTGGCCTTTCTTTTACTGTGGACTAACATGAGTGAGCCACAAAAGAAATGTTTTAATTCACCAATAATGTATTGAAAACGAAAATGCAGTAGGTTGTATGGAGCGCAGCAATTCATTATTTTGGAGGAAGCACCAACTTTGATGTTTAAAACTTCTTTTGAAAGCTTTGACTAGGGATGCCGAAATTTGGTATCTTAATAGCAAAGGGCCCTCATTTATAAATCTGCATACGAAAAAAAATTATTCAGACCTAAAAAAAAAAAAGTGGCGTACGCACACATTCACACAATTTGGGGTCCATAGATTCCACCTTGAGGAGAAATGTGTGTACACAACTCCGCCTCAAGTTTCCACGCCTCCACTATGCCGTAGAAGGTCAATGCAAAGTGACTCACAAATGTGGCGTCCATATTTAAAGACCCTTGATAGCAATGAAATCATGGAGGGGGGGGAGAAACAGCAAGGATGAAGGAGTGCGCTTTTATGGAATGGAGATGGAAATACTGGAAAAAGTTTCACATTTAGAAGACAGCTGCAAATTTGACAGCACGTCGCTGCCATCTGTGTGAATGGAGCAGAGCCAACCGAGGTTAAAAAAAAAAAAGCACTCCGATATCAAGGCACACGTTTCTATTTTCTGTGAGCATGCTTCTACATTTCTCCTAATTGATGCCACGTTTTACATAAATAGAAGCTTAGCAAAATCTGTTTAAGTTAAAGATAGAAGACTCAAAACGGGGGGTGGAGTTATGTCAAAAATGACTGTAATACTGTAGTACGGATATTTTAAAACCATTCATTCATTCATTTTCTATGCCGCTTATCCTCATTAGTGTCGCGGGTATGCTGGAGCCTATCCCAGCTGGCTTTGGGCGAGAGGCGGGGTACACCCTGGACTGGTCGTCAGTCGATCGCAGGCCAGACAAACAAACATTCACACTCACATTCATACCTGTCTTTTTTTATAAGCTTCCCCCCAAAAAGTGAGAAACTGAGCGCTGAGGACTATTCGGTCGGTGTAAATGTGTGTTGCTTTTTTCCATGACTCCAAAAAATGCATACGGCAACTGCATAGGTGGCATACCAATGCGGATGTCAGGTTGTCTCTTAATAGGTACGATACTTTGCGTGGAAAACGGTGTACGCAAATTATCGGCCTCATTTTGTGATGCACGAGCTTTATAAGTGTTGCTCCTGGTGCTGGCATAACCGGACTGGGAAAAAAGCAGCGATTGAAGCCTCATTTCGGTTGTAAATTATTGCAGACTCAGCCACCTGCAACATGTAAAATCTTGTCTCTCATGGAGCATCTATTTTAAAACTTCTATGCCGACATTAAAACGGCAACAACAATGCTCAGCTCTAACACTGCACACACATTTCTGGGTGTAAAGTCTCCAAATACCAGAAAATTCTCCAACAACGCCAGGCAATGTCACCAGATTTGTTGCTTGTGGCTTTTGAGAAAATAATTTGCAAAGAAGATTTGTAAAGTTGGCAACACTGCACACACACACACACACACATAATAATAATAATCATGTAAGACTAAAAGACAGGCAGTCTTATAGTCTGTGTCTACATATTTATTCGTCCAAACCAACCGGTGGCACCAAATAGCTTCTATCCTGGCAAGTTGCCACTTTTCTTCCTGTCACTCACATACACAGAGACCCGCTGGTGTAAAAAAGTGGCTAAATATTTGTTAGCAAGTTTGCAAACAACAGAGGAGGCGTTATGATGGTAATTTTAAGATAATGGCGATTAATCCAACAGAGTCATCTAACTGTCAAAATGCGAAGAAATATGTTTTTTTTTTATTGCAATCCAACACCTCATATTAATAACATGATTTAAAAATGTCTCTTGAAAGAAGCGGTGTCACATATTTGGGTGTATATGGTTTGTCTCAACTTGTAGTACGTCAGCTAAGAAACAGGAGACGACTTGTCTTGGGGTCAATGTGATAATAAAAAGGAATTTCAGCTACATAGATTAACATAGTCAAAATGAACTGAATGTTCTATTGTAGGACTACGACTAACACCTTTGGGCAATTAGTGTGCAATTTGGGTCTCACTTTGTGAATCTGTCAGTTGAAATGTGTTGCCTTGTCTGAGGAAAAAGTAGTATTCTTATGCCAAGAGGAGAGCTGAATAATTGGTAGGTTTTGTATTTTTTGTTTCCATTCAATGATGAAAGGTGGAAGAATTGCACAGATTTGTCCCACCACACCCCCAAATAAAAGCCTCGCCTGCATCGAGCTCACACAACAGCTCAGGTGAAAATATAATTGCCTGTCACAAACCAGAGGAAGACATTTTACTTCCAGTACTCTAAACGCTCTTTGTTCAAACTCTTCTAGTTTAACATTTTGTGCGACTTTGCTGAGGCGGCAACAAGCCACAAAAACCTTACTCTTATTTTTTTAATATGTGTAGCAAAGTACTTCCTGTCTTTTGTGGAGATATTTGTTATCATATAATTATATAAATATATGTATGACTATATATATATATGAATATATATATTCTATTGTTACTCTTGTATACATTTTGGTCATAATGTATTTGTATTATGACACTGCTCTGATGTTTTAAGAACATACTTTTTAAGGAGCTACTGCAAAAAACAGTGGTGAGTGGTTGGCGCATTTTGTAATTGGGCTTTCAGTGACCTAGCCAGAATTTTTCTCAGTAGACAATGTGAGGGTCAGTATTGTCAAATGATGATATATTAATAAACAGACTATATATTGGCTTTTTTGCCGATATTCCATACGCCGTTATTTTCCAACTATCAATTTCCGATTTTGATATCAACCGGTACCGATATGTGTAAAATGACATATGCTGTCGTGGAATTAACATATGGCTATTCTGGGCCTAATTTGGCTTGTCAAACAGTTTTGCCAATCAGAGGATGAAAAAAAGCTGATGTCACGGAGCGCCAAGTGGCTGGCCCTGTGAGGTGAGTCTGAAAAAACAGCCCCATCGCTTAGAATGTGTGTATGGCATGGGCCCTGTCTATACTGCAGGAGCACTCTGCTTTGTAAAGCAGTGTGGTTGCAGAAGACCTCGCTAAAGATAACCCGAGGCATCCTAATGCACGTGCAAAAGCTTGACTTCTTATTAGACAATATTTTTTGCAGCCATTTTATTTCTCCCACTCCAGCAGAGAAACAGTCCCCAGCAAAACTCAATGCTGGTTAAAAGGTCGTGTGCATTTAAAAGCAAAGGTGTTCCGACTGAGAAACATCAATGCAATTTGAATGTTTATTTCTTTTTTGCTTAGGGTTCAAATCCAATTTAAAATGTGGTCAATATGCTAGTTAAAATGCAAATGATCGCCCAGCATCTGAAAAGCTACATATTTATACAACTTTATTCCTCTTATATTTCTTTACAACAGCCTCCTCAAACCCTCCTGTCACTTATAGCTGTTTTTATCTCCCTCTTCTTTCTCAGAGAACTGCGGCATTTAGCCTGCGCGGAATCTTGCTGCAGTACTCTCTCAGAATGCTAATATGCTGGGCTGATGTGGGTCAGGACTTAATCCTGTAGAAATGATTATCGCTGCACGACTGGAACTTGTGCTGTAGGATATCATTACCATTCTGCACTTTTATGCTGCACTATTGCTTTCCCCCACTAAGACAATCACATCACTGCAGTGAAAAAGTAGGAATAAGGAGGATATGCAACGAACCATATGCATACAACTTGGGATGTGTTTAAGGAGTTTCAATTGACAAAATGTGAATATATTCTAAATACAATGATGCTACATGAGTGGCATTTTGTATTAAGGGAAGATGACAAAAGCTTGTTAATACCAAAGCAGTAGGAGTCATTGTAAGTAAGTGAATAAATGTGTGTCAATAATGGTGCTGTATATAGTGCAATAGTGTTTTAGAGTAGTGTGTAATATGTGCACGTGCGTCTGTCTCCCTGTCCATTCCTCGTTGCCAAAATACATACAAAATTATTGGATTGGAGGCACAATCACATTCTGCTGAACAGCACGTGTTGTAGGGCCCTATGATTTCCCAAAGAATTTTGCAGTGCCCGATGACGACGTGCAGGTTCTGAGTAAAAAAAAAAACCCAAAAGTAGTTTTTTTAGGAGGTGGGGAACACCCTGGACTGGTTCAGTAGATAAATTCAGATTAATCTGCTCATTTGGAGCGCACAATTTAGAATCAGCAAAATGGATTTGCAAGACTGAACTAGCAATGTCTGCAACCTTGCAATATTAGCTCGAGCACTCACAAGGGCCATCACTAAACCTTTCTTTCAGAAACCATCAAGCCTCCGCAAAGCGGTCACCACAGCCAGACGGAGATGAGCTCAGACCGGAGAACAGGAGAGCGACATCATGGACGGGATAGCCGTGAGCTTTTATCTTCAAGTGTGTGGTGCTCTCCCCTCTCAGGACCACCGGTGAAGGAGGCTCCTGCCATGGCTCTCTTCATTTGATGAAAAAGTCAGCGCAGATGCACATCAAACTGTGAGGAGAACTCAGTGGATGTGGCTATTTAGGGGAACGTGTGGGAAGAAAATGGGTCGATGGAGAACTCATCAGATTGCAATGATTCTTGACTCAGGCACGGCGATGTGTGTTTGACGCTGTGTGTGTGCATGCTATCACTTCACACGTAGAGCCACGGGTATCTAGATAATGGAAAAATTCAGCCCAACCGGAATGACTATTATTCTGTGTTCTAGAGCAAGAAATGCTTGGCCCCACACCTTACGAGAAAAAGCCATACTTTTTAATATGTTGTATTGCTTAACTGTCCAACGACTGAACCTTTAGTGCACACATAAAGTCCAACCTTGCCATATTAACATTGCATGAGCGCCATTAAAACAACGACTCTCCAGTGAGGAGGATGCATGAAGTGAGGAAACGTCAGCAAGGTTTAATTTAATTTCACTGCTGCTGGGCTGCAGAGAAGGTGAGCTGCAATGAAAACGTGGGTCAAGACTATATATATTTGAGTGGAAGATGTTCCACTATGCTGATGAAAGAAATGTGCCAGTTGAAAATGCATTCATTACATAGTGGAATGAGTTGAGAAGAAAAGAACATCAGAAGCAAAATCATGAATCCATGGATAAAGAATCATACTCACAAAACACAAATAGAAAGGTCAGAACACAGGCTGATCCAACTTCTGCAAAAATTCCTCAGGACAATTGATAACGAGGCTCAGTAGTTTGTGTGGCCTTCATCCATTCGAGAAGACTGGTTTCAAAATAAAAGAGTGACAGGTAGAGCAGTGTCAGGGGAAGTGTATTCAGTGATGCAACCTTTGACCTGGACTACCTCAGCCACTACGTCCGGGGAATAATTACATGAATAAGAATGGGGCTCTTCCTCGATAGTTTTCCCTTCTTGAGTTGATATCATTAAAAATGAATAGTCATTTCCTTCGATATCAGACGGTAATCCCAAAAGGCTGACCTCGGTTACCTGACGGCCTCATGATGGATATCATTAAAAATAATACATAATCAAGCATTTTGTCTCCGAAAGCACACCCAGCTGCGCATTCATTGCCTAGTAACAGCATTTTCTTTTTTCCTTCCAAAGGCCGTGATTACTACCAGGCAGAGTAGTTAGGGGAAGTAAAGCTGGTATTTAAAGCGGCTGTTCAACGCCCGATGATGAAGGAGAAGGTAGTCCGGAGAGGAAGGAGACAAGAAGGGAGGAGTAATTGCAGAGAAGCCTAAAAAGCGACAGGAAATGAGAGTCTCATCTTTTTTACCAAGGGGTAAATGACAGTGGGGTGTGGTCCGGGGTGTACATGTCCGTAATGAAGGCATCAGAAATGAATCTATGTTCTGATAATGTTCTGCATGTAGGTATTCTGTGTCTATGTTCCAAGCACACAGTGCTTGACTGCCTTGGCACATAGAATACTTTTTGGCATAGCATAGTTTTAGACAACTCTCCTTTACGGATAATGCATTTTTGCTGCGTACGAGCACGAAACCAGTACAGTTTATCTTGATCTGTAATGGTGATGAAGGAAAATGCTCATTGGGTAACGACTAATATGGTTACTCTTCATGCTCTGTGATTTGTGACGTGATGGATTGCCGCTCGACCTTCGTTGGTAGCTCTTAGATTGTAAGTGCGGCGTGCGAGTCGTGGCCGCTAGGTGCGCTTTATGTGAGGCTGTCACCAACGACTATACGATGAGACGTCGGAGACGACAACATGAAAAAGTGATGCACGGCAAAAAGACAAAAGCTTAGAGCGACGCCGGATGAAGAGGACACGTAGAGCAAGAGAGACAAGGCTTGCGGAAGAATTATGACTTTGTTTTATTCTGACATGGAAGATAAAGGCTTTCGTGGTTTTAGTTCCCAAGAGGAGGGTGATGAATGACTTGTCTTGTCTACGTTGCATGCACTGTTTGGCACTGTTTAACTAGCCGTGTTGCACCACTCTTTGGGAAAAAACATTTATTTCATTAAAAGTTTAAAAAAGAATTGTGTGTAGTGTCCTTTTGTGTACTAAATAGCCCATTTTATGACGTAGACACTTGCAGCTTGTAGTCTGCTGTGGCTTACGTATGTATACATTTTTCCCTTCTAATTTAGCGGGCGTGACTTTTACACAGGGAATGACGATATTCACCCAAATATAAGTCAATATGAAATGACAATAAATGATGCTTAGTTCAGTTTGTACCTTTAAAACAACATGCGCCAAACAACGGTTTCCCCGAGCTTTTCTTCCTGTCATTCACACTTGGACAGGTGCATGTACAGTCTGTGATCTATAGTCACGTGTTAACTCAACTACTAACAAGCACAATGCAGCCTAACCCTTGGCTTGCAGGGTCATGGCTAGAGAGAGTGCCACGCACAAGCGAGAGTTTGAAAACGAGGTTCCGTGGTTCAAGTGTCAGCCGATATACGTACAAGCACATAAGCAAGCGGATAAGAAAAAAATTGGCGTGCCTGAATTGTTCAGTGTCAGATGGGGAATGGAGTTACAAGCTGGAACTATTAATGCTGCTCTTCAGAAACTTTCAATTAAAAAATACATCACAAACATGCCTATTTTTCTGATGCCGTTACTGCTGCAAGTGCTTGACCTCATATTGTGAGATGGGAATATGTAACGAGCGGGCACGGAAGAGCTGAAGCAAGGAAGAACCATAGAGAGTCCATTAAGACACTTGTAAACCAGTGGAAGCCATTTACCCCATGCTGAGCCTCTCGAATTACTGAATGTGCTCAGGATGCATGTTGCAAATGGCAATTAAAGATGAAGCGTCAACACACACACACACACACACACACACACAAAGGAAACAATGCATTCAGGCTTAAACAGGCTTCCTTGTATACGCTCCATGAGGCAACTACTGCTTTGGTGCAGATCTAGCAATCTCCATAGCAACGTAAGCTGCTGTGGGCGACAGCGATGGCATTATGAAGATTGATTGTCATAAGAAAATCAACAGCAGAGCAGAATGAGGGCTTTGGTTAATAAAATAAAAATAAAGAATTGTATGCTTCAGTGCGACAACTGTGGATTTAGGAGGTGGCTTCTGTCTCTGAATGATGCTGCCGCAGGAAATACATAACAGTTTGAGAGAACGATGAGCTCTTTTGTGGTCCGCCACCTCCCGTTTCCTAATCAAACCTTTTGCTGACAGCAGCATTTGGATACAGCATCTCTCAGACTAAAGGTGCTTGTTCACTGCTAGTTCAAGACCACTTCTGTGGCTAGTGGAGTATTTGGAGTGACATAATAGCAATAGTAATGGTCTTATTTGTTTTGGACACGCTTGACAAGTTACATGAAGTAATAGCATGTCCGGAAAGGTGTAGGAAGAAGTAGAATGATTATTTAATAGCCCTTTACGGTCGCAACACTGACTGTTAGTCTGTTCCTTTCCTGTGTTTAACATGTTTTTATAGTAAGGAAAACAAATAACGTGTAACAAGGTCAGTCTCCTGAACCGGGTACCAGAGAGGGTGCCATCACACCGAGGGGCATGACACACATACTGTGATTTGCAGCTCTAACCAAATACAAATCTACTGCTAACACGTTGAATGAACAGGGGAAACTGTCTGTTGTGTGTAAAACACGATCTGATTTCAGGACGCATCGCCATTTTGTGACCTGCAAAAATGTAAATACAGTATACAGTACATCAATACAATGTATGTATATTAGGGATCCTCCCATAGATCAGTCACTGATTAGTATCGGCTGAATAAAAAAAAAAACACGTGATCGGCATTTGCTGTTAAAAGCCTACCACAAAAATCGATCAACAGTTCATGGCATGACAACACAAACGTGACATACAGTAAAATGTGAATGCAAAAATGTGTCGAAGATGATGAAAAAAAATACTGCAATATAGTGGAACTTACATTTCAGCTGCCGTGATTTCCGAAGTGTAACACCTCGTTGTTCACCAAGCACTACTACTTTTTTCTTAAACTTGGTGGGCTAATTTATGACTAGCTACTAAACTGTTTAAATATTGTGCCATTCACTAGCCACTGAAGCAAAAGTAGCCATTGGTTTGCAGGAGGTCTTCATACATAACATGAAGTCTTCATACATAACATTATAAGAACAAGTCTGACTCACGGTGTCATTAAAAACACTACGTTCATCACACAGCAACTTAACACTCAAAAGGTTTACCTGAAAAGGGTACAAACCTGTGCCAATATGCGTTTAAAATGAAAAAAAAACCCCAAACGATTCTTTTTCAATTTTCCCATAATACACTGCGTCTGAGCAACTCATTCATTGGGGTGCTGCAATCACCGTTGGGGTTTTGGGCTCCTCTGTCTCCCTCTTGTGGACAGAGGCAGCATTGCAGCCCATCCCTCCATTTTCTATGCTGCTAGTCCTCCAATCAAATGCTTTGGTCGGACAAAATGCATTACCGGAGTGCTTTAATAAGTTTGTTTATTTTAATTTTTAACTTGTATTGGTACATGTTTGTATATTTCATGAGTTGCTGTGTGATGACTTTAATGTTCTTTTTTAAGATGACATCGTCTGTTAGGTTGAGTAATGACCTCCTGCAATTTCCAATAAGGATCACCAGCTCGTCATGAGCTTTGCCATAGGTCATGATTGGCTCCTGTCAAATAAAAAGCTGCCTGGTTCCCACAGACTCGTGCATGCCACAATATGCCATTTTATGACGTGGACACGGTTGACTTATACACCGGAATTTATGGTACTTTGGCCAAACTCCTGATCGGTCTGCTATGTTCGTTATCATTTTACAACAGTTAAAGCTGCTGCATGTCACAATAATACATTACATTTTTTTCCCAACCAAACAATATAAATGACATCACCAGTGGATGGCATATGTGGCTTAGATTGTACAAAAATCAAGTCTATATTTTTCACAATTACAAATGAAACTGCTAAGAATTGTTATAACTTGTTGGGGCCAAATAAGGTGACTGGCATTCCTTTTCCAACGCGCTTCTCACACACACAAAAGCAGTCACAGAGAAGCGATCAACAATTTGCAGTCATTCTGTTGTTAAGTTGGCTATACAATCACGGATCGCTAACAATAGTCGCTCAACTTTGCTAAAGCTGACAACAAACATGAGTAATGCACGTGCGTGTGTAGTGTTGCAGCACCCTAGAAAGTCCGCGCCCTCTAGGAAGCTGATTATCAGTGATATTCAAGCTTTAAGTTGAGATCACTGCAAAGTGAAAAACTGGAGGGCCCCTGAAGGTAACGCCATTAGAACTTACCTGACTCATTACCCCGCACTCAATACCAAAGCTCTGTGCAAGCCAAGCGTCAAACTCACAAAGTGTCCAAACCCGTACCGCTCCATTGTCAGGAACATCACAAGGCCCTAAAGTTTGGAAGTTCTGACTTCATTTTTTTAACTTCCCGCTACACCTTGCGTCGTTTTTTTGTGGAACTTGTTTTTCTTCATGTGTCTGTTACGTAAGGCAGACAGAAGTGGATCAAGCTTCAAAGTGAATGGCAAAGCTGCCTTTTCCCTACTCGCTTTCCCTGTTCACGCGTGCCGCTCCAGTGCTCATTTGCAGCATCATTTATTCCAGCTAACCATCCATTCCTGCTACCGCACATGCATCATGCCTCGTAGTTTCTATTTGTTACAACTGATTCATCCCTTTGTGTTTTTGCAAGCCTACGGGGGGTCACAAGATTGAAACGTGATGAGAGTTCTTGTTCAGAAAATTCTGTCTCGTCGGCACGAGGCCTCAACTGATAATAAATCAGTAAAAAGCAAGAGTGTTCACTCTGTGCATTTGTTTCACCACCTTGGAGTGCTTCTTGCATGGAACAACGGCATGAATGAAGTGAGCCTTCTAGCCTTTTTGTCTTTTTGTCTCTTAAAGAGTGGGGCGGGCCCCCCTGGGCGAAGGGGGATGGACTGTCAGGGGTGGGGCACGAGACTCAGGGAGTACTTTTAGTGTTAGTGCAGACCTGCCGATATGTCCACATTTATTATACTCAACATGCCATTTGACCCTGGAATACACTTCACAGCTCTCCGACTTGTTGCAATTTCCTGGTGTCAATATAAATACTATCAGTTGTCATTAGTATTTCAGATGGGTGGGCGCGACAACATTTCTGGTCCATAAGGGGGGCGTGACAGAAAATAACTGAGAACCAGTGCCCTACATGCTTTGCCTAGCTGGCCGAAGTAATCGCAGTTTTTGTCTACAATAAGTCGGGATGTCTAATGTTTGCCTTTTTGCCAATTTCCCATATGTCCATATTGTCCAACTCTCAAATTCCAATTCCGGTATCTACCAATACCAATATGTGTGACATCACGTGTGTTACATTTTTATGTAAATATCGGGCGGATGATATGCGTGGGCCAATATTATGGGACATTCCTAATAATAAGTGTACCTTTTGAAAGATCATTTTAAGGTTTTTAATACACCTATCATCATGAGACTAGTTACTATGTTTGCCTTATGCAAGTTTTTGTTTACTAAAGAAACAGCTAAACCAAACAGCTCAAGAAAATGGACCTCAATGTACAAAAAACAAACACAATGTACAAGAAGTTGACTTTGGTAAGGTAAACTGTCAATCACTCATTTATCATTGTCTTCAAGCAAATATTTTAAACAATAAAATTATGGTAATGCTTTGTGTTTTATGCTCTTTTGCTTAAGTGAGCATAATGAGCCGTTGGGCTACATATTTGTAAAACTGTGGCGCTCTTCATTATGCAGATACATAGCTCTGATGCAGACTGTATATCGAGCTTGCACTGCTAAAATTCTAGTCAAATATCTTTTTTTTTTTTTGCAGAAGGTCCTTAAAAACAGCAGATTAAAATATCATAATGCGACTGCATCCTCACTTATTCCATCTAACCATCCTCTCAGGTTACCGTACAGGTTTTTCTCTTATTCCTGCTGATTAATCCCTAAGCCTTAGAGGTGGCCTTTTTTGGAAGCAGAATACCTCAAGACTGCGATGGGTCTCGTTATTCCTGCCTCTTCCTCCTTTCTGCCTTTGTTGTATCAAACAGAGCAGGGACGAGTACGGCGCTCCTTCTCTTTGATTACCTGTCAGTGGAGCCCTAACATCAGGTAAAAGCTACCATTACCTAAATCACTTCTCTTTAAAGACGAGCTTAAAAGGGAACAAACTCTTACTAGGGACTGATTTGACGAGAGTGCTCCGGGCTACCAGGATAATGTTGGGGTTATTAATAACACACATACACGCACACACACACACACACACACACACACACTTGACTGACAAGAGCGACTATACGCGTTGACAGACATCATCAAGTTAAGTAAGATCAGGCCACAGAGAGACACGTCCAATCTGTAGAGGGGTGTGGCTTATAGCCCTGACCACAAACTGGTTCTACCATTTAGTTTGTGTCGTACACTGATGGCACTTTTTCACTGACGTGGCAGAGTTTGCTTTAAAATAAGTAGGCTTGCATGCACTGTATAAAAAATTTAAGACAATTTTTATTTTTCATAATTTGTCTGATA
>QODF01000016.1:5357322-5419620 GCA_024372805.1 Oostethus manadensis | reverse complement strand
TTGACCCATTTGCCCTGTGCTGGAGATATTGTACCGTAAGACAAACAAGATAAAACAAAATATTGCAGCAGCATTTTCTGCCCTTAGACACAAGACGCTGGCTGTCAAATGTGGTTAAAGTTAAATTGTATTGTCAAAGTATGATATTGCCCAGTAGCAAGCGGTAATCAGATGAAATAAAAACTGCACTAACTAAAACATGCTGTGTTTTATTCTATACAATGGAACAGCTAAGGTCAAGCAATCTGACTCAGGAAGTCGCTGCCAGCATTGCTGCAGAGGTTGAAGGGTGCGTAGGTCATACCTTATGGAGCACACTGCACCTAGAAGGAAGACTAGAAACCCGTAAGCACTTTTCTGAAGACAATTAAAAAAAAGGACATGGATTACTGGAACCGTGTCTTCCGTAATCTGATGACACGACAATAAACTTAATTTGGTTCAAATAGTGTCAAGCATGTTGCATTCGGGAAGCATGCTACAAAAAGCCTACTTTGCTGGAATCTTACTTTGCTGAAATTCATATATCACGGCCAGGTCTTCAACCTGTTAACTGTGATAAATGAGGAAGAGAAAGAGCATAGAAAAACTCTTTACGACCTTCTAAGTAGGATTTTTAACACTATAAGAACCCTCTAGACATGAAAAAACACCCTTTTAGTCAGCTTTGCACCCGTATTACTAATATAGTAGACATAATAGAAAATAAAACATAATATAGACTCACACATGGTAGCACCGAGAGCGTTCCTTGTTGTTTGTTTTTTCCCTTCTGGGACTACTTGCAGTGGATAATGTAAGGTTACTGATGCATAGTGATGAGTAGGGCTGCAACTAACGATTTTTTTAATAATTGATGAATTGGTTAATTATTTTTTCGATTAATCAGATTTTTAAAAATACATTTTTAATTTTCCCCTCTTTTGCGTTAATCCCTTTAAGAATGCGTGAATTGACTTTTTCCCTCCAAAAATCATAGCAAAGAGGAAGATCCCAGTCTCCGAACTTGAAGTAGCAAAGTATAAACCATCAGTTGACAAACGTCACAAACACTCTACTGCTGTTTCACTCTTCTACCAGTAGGTTTTGTGTGTATGCACGGTAAGAGATAATGGAGAGAGTGCAGAAATGTAGGAAACAAAAATAGGAAACATCACTCACTCAGATGGATGCGCAGTAATTAAGAGAGCTTGTTGGAAACTGTCAGACAAACATATGCACATTACAATGCCTCCTTTGCGCCGTTTCATCCCTCACCCCACGTTAAGATGGTTTTGTCCTCCACCCGCTGTCTCTTTTATTGGTTCTCGTGCCATTGTAATTAAAGTACAGCTGTCCCACGTGTTTTGTGGCGAGCCACATGAAGGCTGGAACAGCTGGTTGGATGTCTAGTTGCTCCTGCGTGAGTTATGCCTCAATTTAATTCAATTAGCCACTCTGACTATTACCGAGCTGAGAACAATATCTCTGGATAATTAAAACGTAGCTTTCACTGGAATCTGTGTGCGAGTGTACTCTTGCTGCACAACCCATAAACACCTCTATTTATGGAGCGTTTTGTAATCTTTTAAAGCACTGCTCGAGTCATTCAATTCAGTCGCCCGTCTATTGCGATGCTTGACGATGTGCTGAAAGACTGCACGTCTGCAAACGAGATGGCTCCCCATCTCATGAATGAAAGTTCTTGAGTGTCAAAGAGCGAATGATTCAGGCCAAGCGCAAACCCAACAGTAGCGAATGTGGGAAGTTAAAATAAGAATTATAAACCTCTCAGTCTTTTCACTGCTCTCCTGTGGCTCCTCTGTCAGCAATATTCCTTCAGGGCTTTTCATGGTTTATGCAGCCTAATCAATACTGCTATAAAAGAGTGGGGCCATGGGTAAAAATAGGATGCTCACATTGCTTTGTGTGCATGGCTATAATTTTGCCTCTTTTGATATAAAAAATATGTTGTCATGCATCACTTATATATATATATACAATACTATATATATATATATACACACACACACACACACACACACACACATGCACACACTCAGGTCCGAGTGTCGTTTTTAATGTGCTGGAGTGTGTTTGAGAATTTCGTGAGTTCTAAGGTTATGACACAAACTCTGATGTAGTTCCTCCCAAGTGTTTTGATCGCTGGGATTGAGGTCAGGGCATGGCAAGCAAAGCGGCAAAGGGACTTTGTTCACATAGTGGCAGCCATAGATTTGGGATGCAATTACTTACTTACTAATCTTTAGCTCATGGTTTCAATTAATCGAATAATCGGTCAGGTCCTAGAGGAACCAGGAGGAATTGCCCAAAATGTCTTGATATAATAAATAATTAATTCAACGGGACCTAAAGAGGCTACCCCATGGGTGGGCAAACACTGACCAATGTCTATCCCAATTGCTAACTGATTATATATTTGTTTTGAGATGAGAATTTGGTAAATGTCTGTGCATTTGAGCTTGGTAGGGAAGGATTGTTTTTGTTTTAGGATGCTCCTGTAGTTGTGAAGCATTCATAACTTTTAAGTTAAGTCACAGTAAATAGTGCCAGCACCGTTTGGTTGTCTTTGGATATGATCAGAATACAATAGCTGCAATCATGTTTTGATTAATACTTCAATGTCAGTGTTTTCATTGTTCCTTCAACTCCCGGCGACATTTTGCCTCCTGTTGTTGACCAAAACGATGAGAAGCTAGTTGGAGGCTGATTGGTATTCTGCAGGTGTGTGATGGAAGCAGCTGGATTACCTTCGGAGGCACATCTTTGGAGGCCTCCACTGTGTGGAAAATAATCCTGAATTTTCTTGCATTTGTCATGTTGGGTGAATCATTTTTGTCTTGCAGTTGGACGCCACAGCTTCTTCTTAATTTTGTTTACTTTGATTTGAGATGAATTTGTAGACAACAGTGGCGGTACCTGGATTTTGCATGGGGACTGGATCAGGTGGAAATTTTCTTGGCAGACGCTGTGAGGCCCAGTATTGATAGAAAAAAAATCAGAATAATGCATATTGCCGTACATTACCATTTACTCTTGATTCAAACCACAGTCCCCTGTGCCAAGTTCCGACGTCATTACTCATTGCACCAATGGCAATTATATTGTCTGTGCTTGTTAACATATCCATCCATCCATCCATTTTCTATGGCACTTATCCTCATTAGGGTTGCGGGTATGCTGGAGCCTATCCCAGGTTACCTTGGGCAGGAGGCGGGGTACACCCTGGACTGGTCACCAGTTATTCGCAGGGCACATTTAGACAAACAAGCAGTCACGCTCACATTCATACCTATGGACAATTTAGAGTCGCCAAATAGCATGCATGTTTTTGGAATGTGGGAGGAACCCGGAGAACCCGGAGAAAACCCACACACGCACGGGGAGAACATGCAAACCCCA
Source organism: Oostethus manadensis (assembly GCA_024372805.1). Classification (NCBI taxonomy): domain Eukaryota; kingdom Metazoa; phylum Chordata; class Actinopteri; order Syngnathiformes; family Syngnathidae; genus Oostethus; species Oostethus manadensis. Next base: position 5,416,218 of record QODF01000016.1, on the reverse strand, counting down.
CACAGAGATGCCCAACGGAGATTCGAACAGCGAGGCCAACATGCTACCCACGCATTGTTGCTCAATTGTCAGCACAGCTTGAGATGTGTGATGAAGCGATGTTGTCGTGGCCATTATTAATGACGCAAGTCCCCCACAAGGCGCTTGTAAAGTTGGCGCTCAGACAAACTTAACAAAGACAGAAAAACAGAACCGTGCTACTAAGTTAGGAAAACCGACTGTTGAGAATAAATAAATAGAATTTCATGGATGAAATATTAGAACTGAAGTGCGTCTGGTAACATAAGCTTGTCCGTGATACCCACCTAAGCGATACTTCACTAAGACCGTACAACTCAACGACATGTTGGGAAAGGCTTTTGCCAGGTGAACGACTGTGTATGTGATGAGAAACATATGGACGGACCGGGCCCGGATCAGATAGACAGACAGGAGTGCTCAGCAGGACCCTTGTGGGTCAGCCAGGGTCACAGAGTAGCTTGCATTATTCATTAGATGCTCACTTCCTGATGCTGATCGTTGCCTTTGGTCCGCGTCCTCCCCAGCAGACTGCTGCCATTAGACAATGGCACATATACAGCATGTAGATCAGCGCTTTTCATGGGGGTTACGTTCCCGGCACACCAGCAAATGGCGAAAAAAGCCCATAAAAATATCTATTTTTGACACGCAGGTCGCTCCCCACCAAACCACCTAGCTGCTCACCACTAATGTCCATAATAATTCATGTAGAGATAGAATCGGAGCCGCACGGTGGATGAGTGGGTAGCACATGGACTCCTCACAGTCAGGAGGTTTAGGGTTCGAATCTCCGTTGTGCATCTCTGTGTTGAGTTTGAATGTTCTCCCCGGGTACTCCGGTTTCCTCCCACATTCCAAAAAACATGCATGGTAGGTTAATTGGCGACTCTAAATTGTCCATTAGAGTGTGAATGGGAGTGTGAATGCTTGTTTGTCTGCCATTAGATTGACTGGCGACCAGTCCAGGGTGTACCCCGCCTCCCGCCTGAAGTCAGCTGGGATCGGCTCCAGCATACCTGCGACCCTAATGAGGATAAGCGGCATAGAAAATGGATGGATAGAATCGGAATTGGGGTGTAGCCTGGTCCTGAGGCTTTTTCGTTTTCTCCAAGTCTCTTCTACATAATCCACACTGCTTGCCTGTTGTAATTCCAGTAACAATTTCCCATAACATGTTACCTTGTGTTCTCCTTGCTGTAAATTTTGAAGCCGGATTGACAGTCGGGTCGAGTGCCTCCGTAGCCGAACAGACTTTAGCGTCTAGCAGCACATAACTATGGTGTGTTCAGGGGCCGTGGAACAACTCTCAATGCTTGACCAAGAAATTGTCAATAAAGACATAAACATGTACAAACAATGTGGGCTTTTTAACAGTGGTTCATGTGTGCAGTACATGTTTCCTGTTGTATTATTACGTATTTATAAATAATTATGGAGAAATGAAATGTGTTTTTTGTGGGGGGGAAAAAGGACGAACAATAACAAAATAATTTTGTAAATATGCCTCTCATTTTCTTTGTATCATTGATAAATACTATTAACACCAATATCGCTATCTTTTCACACGCCCGCCTTCTTTTTTTTGGTCTCCTTTCTTACTCTTTTTGTGTGTGTGTGTGGGTGTGTGTTTATGACGTGAGTAGTTGAAAAATGTACTCGCAATTTCTCTTTAGTTGCAAAATGTTACCATTCAGTCACAGTCTGGACCCCTCTGAATAATTTCGTGTTAAAGCTGTAATTTAGTTGGCCATTTATTTGCATGTAAAACTCCCAGTCCTTCAAGCAGGATTTCCATTTCCTGTTTTTCTTACTCGACTCCAAACACTTGCTCTCTCCAGCATGCTGAACACCACTGCCCTCTATAGCCCACACACCAAACAGCAGCTTGGAACAACACAATATACCAGTCGCTACCGTATTTTTCCTATTTATTAAATTTGAATTGGGGACCTGACTCACAAAAACCAACCAGTATTGTTGGTCATGCTGTGTAATAAAACACTGCAAATGCAGGAATACTTTGGTTGCATTTGTTCTAATGCTTTCTATTTTAATAACCACATTCAATTCCAGAAATTCATGTTTGTAACAAATGTTTATTATTTAACCAAAAGGATCGGGGTCGAATCGGCAAGACTATGAAATCGGATCGAATCGGAAGCCAAAAAATATTGATCGGAACATCCCTAGTATTTACCTAGCTGTCCGCCTGCCATGGAGTGCAGTCCTCAGTGAGGCAAGTCCGAACACCGACCGCACCAACGGGCCGAAACAGCAGCTATGATGTCACCAAAACCCACCGTAACCAAGTGATGGGTAGCACAGCATAGATCGTTTTTGTGTACTCACGGTTAAGTCAGATATGTGACGTGCGGTTCATTTTAAATGTATAGGTGGCTTCGGGAAGGAGGAGGCCTGTTTGATGAAAGGGAGTTAGAGAGGAGGTGAGCAGGGAGGTGTCAGGGTCAACGCAAACCCGCGATTGCTCTCCCAAGGCCAGGAACTAATGGAATTGAGGTAATGAACAATGGAAAGGGTGATGGGTAAAAAAAGATGTCCAGCAGTCAACATGTTGATGATGTGGTGATTATGAACAAAACGAGGCAGGAATATACAAACGAAAACCAGGCAAAGAAAGGAGTAGACAAGAAGAGTGAGCGAGAGATGCTAGGGGCGTCAGACAGACAGACAGAGTGTGTGGGAGGTCCCTGGGCTCATCTCCAATGCATGTTGCCCTGCATTAGCACTAAGCCATCCTGCATGAGAAGAAAGGAGAACCTTCACAGTCTCCGATCCATCCATCCATTATTCATTGGTGAATTAGATCTCGCCTGAATGAAGTGGAGGAGAAGTGGGGTGGATTGGGTGTCGGGAGAAGTGGGGAAGGTATGGCCGGTTTTAGAGGATCGACCTTGAGAGCAGAGTGAAGAGTTGAAGGCTGTAATATTCTAGCTTCCATGGAAGTGGTCCGCAGCTTTGAGCATTTTTGGCTCACAGGCTCATTTATGTCAAACCTCTGACGGACTGGTGGGGAAGACAGGTGCGCTCTGAACATCATGGTAATGTCAACTAATTAGAGTCCTATTTACTGCCTTATTTTTTAATAGGTTTCACCAACTTTTGCCGGTGTTTATCATCATTTCAACATGATTAGTTATTGTTTGTAACGAGATTCCGTCACGATTGAGCTGCCTGCCGCGTAAATAATTCCCCACACGAATGTTCCTTCTCCTCACAATGACAGCATTACATTCACGTTTTGTCAATTTCCGCGTATTACAAATGAATGTTGTTGCAATGTTGTATTCTCATGTTAAGCGATGCCAACATGTCACATAATGAGGTTTGCACATTTGTAAGTGAGCCCTGGAAGCGGTTTGGAATGGCTCTTCATGCTGTTTTTTTCAACACCAAGTTCCACTGACGTCACGCTACGTGGACTTCCTCACATGTACGTTGGCTTCTAGGAAATGTTTGATTGATTGTGAGGGAAAGCTAATTTTGTTTAGCAAAGTGTTTAGGTCCGACGCTTTCCCAACGTTACTAGGTCGTGTGGAAGAGTCAAAAGAGCGAGCTGTACGTAACAATTTATCAGTGTTCTGTGTTTATTTTGTGTAAGTAATCGGACAAAAGCGTCTATACATTCCATTCCATTTTCCTCCGCTGTTCCGGGTCCGGGTCGCGGACAGTCTATACAGTGGAATGAAAAAGGCTAGAACTGCGTCTGTTCAAGTCTAGTGAACAATAAATTAAAATACCTCAAGGTGACTAATTACATCAATTATTTACAGGTCCTAATCCATTAATTTCCTAAATTTATAAAGTAATCGGACAAATGCATCTATATAGTGGAATGTCAAAGGCTAGAACTGCGTCTGTTCAAGTCTAGTGAACAATAAATTAAAATACCTCAAGATGACTAATTAATTACCTTAATTAATTACAGGTCATAATCCATTAATTTCCTAAATTTGTAAACTCTCGACAGCATTAATAATAAAGTGTTTTGTTGCGTGAAAGTGACTGGGGAGTCTTGTTTTAGTATAGTGGTCTGCGCGGAAATTGCAAGTAGAGTGGAACCTTGGTTAGCACCATTAATTGTTCCAGAAGGCCTGACTCTAACCAAAACAGACACGTACCGAATCAATTTTGCCCTTAAAATGTTTTTTTAAATGTAATGAATCCGTTTCAGAATGCCAAAAATGTTAACAAATGTTTTTATAGTTTTGCAATTATAATTTGACATACATAAAACAAGAAAGCTGCATGTAGCAGCATTTGATAAAGTAGGTGAGAAACGCCACTGAATTAAATTAGACACTCATGACAAAACGGGGATGTGGTGACCGTGTTCATCTCGCTGCCACATTGTGTCATGAACTGTCACGTCTTCGAGGAAGATAAAAGTAACTTTAAATGTTTTTTTTAAATCCTTTTCATTCTTCATTGATATGCATTTAAAATTATTTTATGCATGTAAAACTACAATTGTTACGATATAAAATCCTGTTTTGTGTTGACATTTTTGAGCATCAGCTACTGATGACATCATAGACGGGTGACATAACATCAAATGAAACAAGTAATCGATTACCAAACTAGTTGTCGATTATTTAGATAATCGATTAATAATCGATTCATAGATTAATTGTTGCAGCGCTACATGCAAGTGTATTCGAGTTAAACTGCATGCTGAGTATGATACTTTTGACAAACACTGACTTAATTGGATGGTTATGTTAGCAACTCCACAATTTCATAAATTTGTGTTTGTAAAAAAATTTAAAAAGCATATAAAAAAAGACTAGTCCCAGATTAAGAAGACTATAATAAATTGATCGGATCAAAAGCCAAAAAACCTGGATCGGGACATCTTTAGATAAAACCATATTTAACTGCATTGTCATCGTTTTCAGTTTTAAATTTTGCTTTCTTGTCACCCCATCATTCTCATTGTTTTGGAATGTTTCTTCAGTAGCCCTCTTAATGTACTTTGTCTGGACATGTGTGAAAAAAGCAATGCAGTGTAAGAAGATTCAGTGAAGGGCAGGTGTGGTAACATCCAGCGATGGTGGTGATGTGTTTGGGGATTATATTGGAAAGGGGTTAAAGCGAGGTCGTCCTCCAAGGGTCAAGACCATCCTTCTCATTGCTTTATGTGGCCTCCTAAAAAGGTTATGAAGATGGTGGTCACATGTGTCATTACTATGCCTCACTGAGTACTTGCCCATACACCAAGGCCTTGGTGATGGTCTTGCCTCCTTATGAATGCAGCACATTATAACTGATGATCTCTTCAACAATGAACCCCAATGCTCACGATAAACAATTGATGACTTTGCTCAGTCGCCATGGAAAAAGAAAGGTTAAATAAAGAGAAAATATAAAGCCTCTAAGCTGGCTATTTGCCAGTTGCACAACCAGGGATCCACACCATTCGAAGCATGGGAGGCACGTGGTTCTTAGTTGTTTTTGGAAATCAGCTGTGGAACTCTCTGGGGTATGTTTTTGTAGCATTAACAAAACATATCTAAGTATGATATCAACCTCTTCAGTGAAGAGGTTTTATGAGCGTAATCGCCAATGAGGAGCTTTGGCTGCCAGCCAGCTGATGTACCAGACTCTGTTTAGTCCAAGCGACCAACGGCCCAGAAACAACATGGCCCCCACATAGTTTTAGCTTTTTACTGCTCCGGTAAGAAGCAAAGTAAATGTTAGTAAAGGTTAGAAGTGAGCGGTCTATAGACACGGAAGGAACATCTCCGCTAGGATGTCCAGTTCTGTTTGGTTGACCACAGTATACTGGTTTGGCTCAGGGAATCCTGATCAGACTGCTGAATGACGTACAGTACTATAAATGGTAAATGGGTTTTAATTACTATAGTTAGTATATGCCCCGCTTAGAGTGTTTTTTGGAAAATTTACCCCAACATTTTTCCCCTGTTTCAGCTATTTTCCCTTTGGTGATCAGGATCAGGGAGCGTCATGTGCAAAGCAATCCAGCACCTACTTCAGGGGTGTCACACTCGTTTCTTCCCTCAGAAGGCAACAATATATATGAATATAAATATGAATATAATATATAAGGAATAAATAGGATGTGGGCCGCTCTGCGTTGCAGGTGTGCCCATAATAACCTTATTATATTTTTGCACAATTGCCCATGCATTGGGTGATTATATTTTTACTAACAAATTGATGGAAAACTTGCTTTGAAATGAGAGGTGAAGTGGTGACAAGCAGACATTGAAGTATTTCTATGTAAAAAATGCTTGGAATATCTTGTTGGTAGTATTAAAGTTTAGAAGAACTGAGAGAAATGAGAGCACAAATACAAAGTTGAATATTGACATTATGCCCAGGCTTTCCCGTGCCACATAAAGTGAGGTAGCAGGCCACACCGGGGCCCTCGGCCTTTTGTCTGACTCATGGGAGTCTGTGTTATTAGTTCAACCCGACACATATTTAGTCTTAAGTGTGGTTAACACATGTTTTTTTAATATGGTGCTTTACTGTGCATTACTGTGTTTAACGTCAACGTCCCGTGACAACAGATGGAAGATAGCCTTGAGCTAGAATCGGACATAATAAATAATAAAACTAAATCATGGGTAAAATAGTACCAGGAAGTTATTCCATTTCAAACTTAGAGTAGTGCTTAATGTTTTGCACAATTTCCTGCTAATATGAGAACGTTGGTGCATCTTTATTCATCTGCTCGACATTTGCCACACTTTTTTAATACATTTGGGGGTTTAGTGGGTGCGCTTTTGTGTGTGAAATTAAGGATGTGTGATTAGGAAAGAGGAAATATTTAAATAAACGCATGCAAGCTTTTCACCGCTTCCTCTTTTGTTGTTTTTATCTTGCCACACTGCAGCGACGCGCACACACCTTCACACACACACACGCACATAAGACGCGGTGTGATACTCGGCGCGTGGGTGTGATTGTGGCCTATAGCAGCGCCATATGCTGTTGTATTTCTGTTTCTTTCTCGTTTTTGAGCTGCGATCAGAGCCCAACCGATGCATTTATTGCACATTTTGCCGCATCGTTCAAAATCTGGTGGAAGTAAGAAGAACACCTCGTGAAAGTTATCGCCTTCTTTTTGATTTTAGCTGTTGACATGAGTCCGACTGGTAAATCCCCTCATTTTCTTGCCTGTGAATTAGGTGATGTGTGTGTCATTGATGGTGTCCTTCGCTGCGGCACTCCTGGGAGACTGCCAGAACCTTCATCACATTGGCTCACACGCGGCAAACGCGCCAATCATATGGAACACACTTCTGTACATCCCTGAGTTCACCTGGCAGCAAAGTCTATTTTTACTGGAAACACGTGATCACAGGGGTATGGATTTGCAGAGCATCATATTTTGATCATCTTACATCAGAAGAAAATGGATTTTGAGATTTTACTCCTATATACTGTAAGAAGACACAAACAGTTCTCAGTATGATGCAGTGCAGTTTTAATCCACCGCAAATTAGATAGATAATTTATTAATTGCCAAGAGAAATTCATGATTCCAGCAGCTCTCCAGTGTCATAATTGACGTGATGACTGAATCACCAAACTTAATCACAAAATAAAACAACCGAGGCGAGACAGAAGAAATAAGTCAAGAAAAATATGGAAATGGAATAAGAATAAATAAATACACAACAGGTGGATGAGTGGGTAGCATGTTGGCCTCACAGTCAGGAGGTTCAGGGTTCGAATCTCCATTGAGCATGTCTGTGTGGAGTTTGCATGTTCTCCCCGTGCGTGCGTGGGTTTTCTCCGGGTACTCCGCTTTCCTCCCACATTCCAAAAACATGCATGTTAGGTCAATTGGCGACGCTAAATTGTCCATTAGAGTGTGAATGTTTGTCTATATGTGCCCTGCAAATGGCTGGCGACCAGTCCAGGGTGTACCCCGCCTCTCGGCCAAAGTCAGCTCCAGCATACCCGCGACCCTAATTAGGGTAAGCCGTATAGAAAATGAATGTATGAAATACACAACAGCTCTCTTCCCATTTGTAGCGCACTGAAGCATGATTATTAATAATAATACAAAATAATAATATTACATAATAAGGTAAACAGTCCAGTCGGCTGTGTTTTATTTTGTTGAAAAGCCACATGCCGTGGCTGTGTATAATAAAAAAATGAAACATATTTGGAGTACTTTTCTGACTGTTTTTCAAAACATTTATTACTTTACAAACGAGAAGTGGTAGTAGTGGTAGTGTGTGACACCGTTAGTGGTGGGAAACGTCTAATGATGACGGACGTGAGGAAAAAAAGAAGGTGATATCGGGGGTAATTGGAGGGCTTAAAAGCCTCAGGGACATCTCTTTCCCAAAGCGTACTTAATATGTCACAGCGATGAGGAGTGGGAACAGAAAGAGGCAGGAACAGCGGCACTGTCTGCCTGATTCCGTGTAAATTGAACCGTTGTGAAACGATAGCAGCAATGGAATTCCCTAAATTGAATCAGATTGGAGTTACTCTCAGGGGCAGAAGGAAAGATACCGAGCTGGGTGAAAATATTCTCCTTGCTTCCCTATCCGGAGAAAAGCTTACAAAGACGAATCAATAATTCACCGCTATTGTTCTCTCCCTGTCTGATTTTATATTAAATGTTGAATTATTAACAGTGTATAAGATTGGCAATATGGACGCGCTCCCTCCTGAAGCCATGGCTTGAAAAGAGTATTCGATTAGTTTTAAGGGCAAGTAGACGTGCCTATCTACTGCAATCACACACACGTGTGCCCTGAGACTCCGTATCCTTCTGGTAAAGTCCTCCTTCATCTAGCTGCCATGTGTCTCCTCAGAGAATTTACATATTTAACCTTCCTAGTCATGTATTTATAGCATGTTGCGGTAGCAATGACTTCTGCACAGCTTCCTCGCTTTTGGGTCAGATCCCATGTATTTATTTTCCATACTTGACTGTCTTCCTGTCAGAAGCGGCTTCCTCGAAGCTACTTCATCACGGAGAGGGAGTCATGAGTGTCCTTTGCATAGAACAACAGTTTGTCTCTGTTTTGCATTTTGTCCTGGGGGCAAACCGCACGGCTTCCTCTTGACAAGTGCCATCTGATAATTAGGCCTCATAATCAGCCCATTAGTATGCAGCTCAATTGAGCGCAAACCTTTGTATTGTTCCCCCTGGCAAAGAGCTGCAGCCTTTGTAAAGGGATTATCGTCACCATCTTGTTGAGGATTTCTTCCCAATGTGCATTTCCAATCTCAAAATTGTTTGTTTTTAATGTTACTTGGGGAAATCTTCTATTAGGGGATCAGTTCTATTTCTGCAGTCACACAAAGCGCCACCGAACTTTCTCCGTCAGTTACCATGACACCAAAGAACGGAAGCCGAGCCATTTGAGACGAATAACAATGCTTGCAGGACATGCAGGACTAGGGGCTGGCGTGTTCGGGAGAATTTTAATAGTGTCTGGTGAAACCAGGGTGTTGCCTTTCAAAACTGAGTATGGTGGTTCCATGAACACAAATGGAATGGTTGCCTCCAACCTGAACCATGCAAAAATGTGAGCCAGTTTCACTGGAAATTGAGTATTATGTTTTTGTCCCTATTTTGTCCACAGTATAGGATTTTTGACAGAAAAGTGGAACCTCGATTAGCGCATGCACAGCCCTCTCCGGTTTACAAGCGTTGCGTGTTTATCGCGGCTAATGGGTTCCAGACCCGACCGGGATAAGTGAATTTCTGCAAAGTAGGATTCAATTTGGGGTACACCGATTCCTCCAATAGTTCGAGTACCTCGATTACAATTTTTTTTCTGCCATGATGGATCGCTTATGTCACCAACACGCTTAAGTTACCCAAGCAGAGCACGAGGAGGGAAGCGCTTCCTTCTGCGCGGGGGAATGCAACAAGCCAATGCTAGAGAAAGAAAATGTAAAAAAAAACCAGACATAAATGTGGCTAGACAGCAAGTTGAACGCCGTGACGTGTATCCGTTGTAATGCGGCGCTTACATACATAGTAGCCTATCCAGTTTATTTCAAATTTAAGCGTTTCAAATGGGGTGGGTTAGAAGAACAATGTAAGAAGCCAAATGCTTACCACTTCCACATGGAATGAGAAGAGAACCCTTTTTTTACTCAATCATGTCGGACATGCCATGGCCGACTACTTGCAGTGTGTAGGTAATGTGATATAATGTCATGTCTCATCAATGTGACATTACTGACGCCGTTGACCGGAATACTGCATCTAACTTGACTTGTTGTGTTTTTGTTACCGTTAACAAAGACCCAGCCATCATTAATGAATCATATAAAAGCCGTGACAGCGGGCGAAGTCCGAACCGTGATATAACGAGAGGCAACCGTATGGATTTACTATCTACTGATAATGACCCAACACACAGATATTGTTGTCTAACAAAAATGCTTACTGGAATGTGGGGCGTGTACTTTTGTGCGATTTTCTATACAATATGATGGTCATGATTGATTTTTAAAGTACACGGTGAAAGACCACGTATATTGATTGCTATTTACTCTTTTTACCAGTATCCTGCCTCAAACATCATTTGGTGTTATTGAGTGTTTGTTTGGGGGCCACACATCGGCCTCACAGTCAGGATTCAGGGTTCGAATCTCCATCGTCTGGACTTTGCATGTTCTCCCCGTGCGTTTCTCCGGTTTCCTCCCACATTCCAGAAACATGCATGTTAGGTTAATTGGCGACTCTAAATTGTCCATCAGTATGTGCCCTGCGATTGACTGGCGACCAGTCCAGGGTGTACCCCGCCTCCCGCCCAAAGCCAGCTGGGATAGGCTCCAGCATACCCGCGACCCTAATGAGGATAAGCGGCATAGAAAATGAATGAATGAGTGTTTGTTTGGTTTATGATCAATTCTGTTGATAGAAGCAGTCAGGGGTTACTACACATATTGCTTGCGTAATATGTTAATGAGACATGTCAAATGTTCACGAAAGAACATAATAGATTATGAAGGTGTATTTTTATCGTTTTTCCTTCGGTATAATGACCACTGTGCCAACACTTTTATTCATAGAATGTAGTGTGTATGCGCACAATCATTCATTCATTCTCTATGCCGCTTATCCTCATTAGGGTAGCGGGTATGCTGGAGCCTATCCCAGCTGACTTTGGGCGGGAGGCGGGGTACTGGTCGCCAGTCAATCGCAGGGCAGATACAGACAAACAAAGACATACAACCATTCATACCTTTGGACAATTTAGGAGTCGCCAATTAACCTTACATGCATGTTTTTTGGAATGTGGGAGGAAACCGGAGCACCCGGAGAAAACCCACGCACGCACGGGGAGAACATGCAAACTCCTCACAGAGATGCCCAACGGAGATTCGAACCCAGAACCTCCTGACTGTGAGGCCAACATGCTACCCATTCATCCACCGTGCGCACATACGCAGTCAAAAGTCAGCTGAGGTGAACATGTAGCAGGCTTTCTTTGATGGCGCTGGAGGGCTCTAGAAGGCTCTGTCACTTTGGTACATCTGCTCAGACAGACACGTGCACATTCATCACACTCAAACCACATAATTTGTCAATTTGTTTGTACCAAGGCTGGATCTGGAGGATGAATGGGAGCTTGTAGCCCCCTTTTGCTGGCGCAGGGTTGATATACAGCGTCTGTCTCTTCCCCGCATGTATATATCTCTTGAAGCTCTTTCTTTTGTCTACCTCACACTGCTGTGGGACACACACTCACACGGTAGGTCTCTTAGCGTGCAGGGCGGCCTCCAAGCTGCACAGTGATGGAGGTGTGCGTATATCTTCAGATACCTGTTCACATGCATAGTGTCCTCAGTAGGCCGCAGTCAAATAACGGCGTATACAGCAGTACACTTCAGACAATTACTCATCATTACATTAAACACATGGTACATAAGACTTATTTATTTTCATCTGTGATAAATCAATCCAAGGTTATTTGCCTTTATTGCCTGGAAAAGTACTTCTTGCTCATGTAAATCAGAGTAATGATTTGACTCTAAAGCAGCACAAGGGTCAGTATGCGCTTAATCAGATTGGGTCAGGAAATTGCTCCTGATCTAATAAAGTCATGTATTGGATTCCCTGCCCCAACCGTAAAGGTAGAATGGACAGTATGATGGCTGTATTCCATTCGTAGTGTTAGAGGAATATAAGTGGATGACAAAATAAGCTGCAAATACTATTGAGCAGACAGGAAAACAAGTCGTACCCGGTCAATTTTAAGACAAAAAATGATTTGTACATATGTAAGCTGCAGCTGTCTATAGGCTGCATGTGTCTGTGCTGTAACATGGGCTACTTAGTACACAGAAAGATTTTTCCTTTTAATTAGGTAAGAGCGCCTTAACTGAATGTTGCTTTTTTTTGTGCATGAATAACATGTGCACATCCTGTTTGAGCAAAATCTAGATGCTAGGAAAAAAAATGGTATATCGATCGCCTTAACTTGAAAGCTGCAGCATATGCATTTCTTCGTGTTTTCCGTGATTAGGATGTGTGCGTGCAGCAGAAAAAGACTGTTCTGAAGTATACGAGATGTTGCAACGGGACCGTGCTAGCCACTTCACTGTATAAGCGGCAGGGTTCGATGCCTGACAAAAAAGGAGCGGCTTACATACCGTAAATTACGGAAAATGTGAAAACTCATTATATATGAAAACTTGTTAACTTCATTTTTATTTGGAGAGCATTGGAAAGAGGAAACCACATGGTCATATATGAACAAGTATGTTGCACAACACAGAACAGATAACACAGAACCAATAGTAGTACTAGTGCTAATGAGCAAACTGCTTAGCCAGCGTTAATACTGTACTGCTAATAGGTTCATTGTAAACAATTACATGCAAATTGTAACATGCATGAGTTTCACGCAACAGCCGAGTAATATTTGAAAGTGTATCCAAAGATAGATAAAGCTGGTGGATGTTCATCACTCATGCTACATCAAGTTCAGCTATGGCTTGTGGAGTTGGAGAAAAAATCATCAAAAAATGCGGTTGCCCACAGCCGCAGCTGTTAATGTCACTTTCCTTTTGACCCGGCATTTATTAGAGATTGTGCTATTGTACAACACACCCAGCGAATATAGGGGATTCATACTGCGGAGTCGACAACTATCAGAATGGATCGAAGAATAACCAGAATGACGAAAGGATAGCCAATGATGAGCTCAAGGATGATCAAAGACAGTCTGGAGTTACCTGTAGGTACTGTGGCCTAAAAGCAAATGGAGGAACATTTTGTGGACTGGGGAGAGTAAAATTGTTCTTTTCGGGACCAAGGACCGCAGAAAGTTTGTGAGACGACCCACAAACTCTGAATTCAGGCTACAGTACACAGTGAAGACAGTGAAGCATGGTGGTGCAAGCGTCAAAATACGAGCATGCTTCTCCTACTATGGTGTTGGGCCTATTTATCCCATAGCAGGGATCAAGGATCAGCTTGCATATGTCAAAATACTTGAAGAGGACATGTATGTCTTATCTCCTTGAGATTGCTGTTTCAACAAGACAACGACCCCAAACACACTAGAAAACCAGCAAAATCTTCTTATGTTGTTGGGTTATGGAGTCACCAACCCAACCCCCAGACCTTAATCCAATCGCCCCTGCCTCTCACAGTTCACTGGATACCCACAGGGGTCCCACCCCGCTATTTGAGAAGGACTGCATTAAAATAACAGTAAATAATCGTTTTAAAATTATTTAAAAAATTTGAGGAAAGTAATGTTGTTGCCAAATACTCCTGGAACACCTCCGTCAGTGTTTTAATATATATTATTGGACCAGCCAGGTTCAATAACATATAAAAAACGTACGTCAGAATACATACACAGCACATATATATAGAAATCGAAATGTAGTCATTTTTATCACATGCTGTATACAATATACAGAGAAATCTTGTTACACTACCATTATGTTGCAAAATGAAGATAATATGCAATGTCCATATGACCTTTTAGAGTAGATACATTCAAAAGTGTTGCAAAGACACCGTTCAAAATTATTCCTCCCTCTCTGAGGAACATCTCTGTTCATCTGTACGTTTGTAAGGAATTTCCATGTTACACAGGTGTGTGTGTGCGTGTGCGTGTTTTTCCCAAATCTTTTCTTCTCATATTTCACCTCATTTTGCCCTCAAAATCAGGTTGTTTTAGTGTAACTCTTATCAAGACATTGCAGCTGCAGCTGTGGCAGCCTGGAGGGACGTCTTCATACACATGCAAACAAGTTCACACACCGCAATTCTCCTGCACTGGGCCCAATAAAGATCCCAGCAAGCATGATTATTAGCGGCATTACGATATAGCAATGGAATACTCAGGTATTAAAGACAATATCATTAAGTTGTATATTAATGAAGAAGAGGTTTTGTTCATATTTTACTTGTATTTGTGTTAATGTGGTCATCAGTGCATATGAATATATCTGTCCTTTCCAGATTTAATGTCTTCCACTTACATTACTGTCTACCACTGTCATGATTCGCAAGAAACATCTCATGGATGCACTGGGACGCGTCCTCGTTGATGTATCTTGGTATCATTAGGTGCCTGTCAATGATGTATATGTCGGATATATGCCACATGAGCGTTCACAGTGCCGTCGCATCGCATACATGTCCCATTTATATCAACATACGAATGAGACCTGAGTCGCATTTGGAAAAATCTGAATTGTGCTGTTCACACTGACCGATACAGGTCGCAAATGAGCAAAAAAATCGGAATTGACCTGCAGTGTGAACATAGCCCAAGTAGCCGTCTACGGATCAGCCCTCTTAATCCAAAACCACCTTGTGGCCTTCTCTGCTCTCGGCTCTGCCTTCACTCCTCCACCAGTTCCCTGTACTAGGCGCGTTTCCTCTCAATGGCTTCCTACGTATGCTCTTCCCAGGGCAACGTAAGTTCCAGGCTGATGGGATGTCTTGAAGCCTAAGAGGCAATGATCATGTCTGGACGGAGACTTGTTGCATTCTGTTGAGGGAACCTCAGCTTCCAGGCCCCAGCCTTCTTTGGAGCATAATGATGTTTGCTGGTGCTGATGACTGACGCTGAGGCTCATGGCGCCAACGACCTCTGGGTAGAGCCTTTGGGCAGCAGCTGAGGAGATGTTCTAAAAGCCTCCTCTCAAGCAAACGAGGCAGGAGGGTGTCTCGCTTTTTCCCTAGACATGGAGGTTGGTTGTGCTCAGCAGGCAATAATAGACAGCTTGCACCAGGAAATGGACCCATTGGAACTCTGCCTGCAAGATGTTTTCTCACAATCATGTCTGCCTTGATCGTGTATTGCATTTGTATTTTGATCAAATAATCCCTTAGAGATATAATACGTATAGTGCTTCCCTTAAAAATGTAATATAGTGCCTAATAAGTGTTTTGTGACCTTTCTCCACCTGCCATTCACAACAGTTGACAAGTGCTCTGATGGTCTGCATTTCAGATAAGGAGCTGTGATGTCTTGTGTAAAAATTCAATGGCGATCATATATAGTGATATAGCTATCGATTTTTCCGTAGAGGATATATTATGATGTGCATCCGAGGCAGCACTTTCACATGTGAACGTTCCGCTATGTTGTCGGCGTGCTGGTTGTAATTGTGTGTAAATAGCATGACCACCCCGTGAGTCAATAGACGCTGAATTTCCTCCACCTCGACAGTTTGTCTTGGCCGTGTCTCCTGTAGTGCAGCCCAGGCGCTCATTTCTCTTAGATTAATGGCCTCAGCTCGGACTATCGACACAACACTTATCTTGTTTTTATGAGTCTGCAGGCTATTCTCTGTAAACCTTAGGAGGCACATGTGCCCAATTGGCCACATACATTACAGGCTTAACATCTATTTGTAATTCATTACAGGTATTTATCAACTACAGTATATTGTTTGGAAATCCGTTGGCATTTCCAGTGTAATGAGAACGGATTATGAGGGAAATAGAAAGTTTATTGATGAACACAAGGGCTGCACGGTGGATGAGTGGGTAGCACATTGGCCTCACAGTCAGGAGGTTCAGGGTTTGAATCTCCGTTTCTTCGGTTTCCTCCCACATTCCAAAAACATGCATGTTAGCTTAATTGGCGACTCCAAATTGTGTGAATGTTTGTCTAGAGTTTATGTGCCCTGACTGGCGACCACTCTAGGGTGTACCCCGCCTCTCGGCCAAAGTCAGCTGGGATAGGCTCCAGCATACCCGCGACCTTAATGAGGATAAGCCGTATAGAAAATGAATGAATGATGAACACAATTTTGGAATTATTGCTGATGGAACTATTTTATAGGGATGTTTATAAGAACAAATATTATATTTAACTTGGTCATAATCAGTGCAGTGTAATTAAGGAAGAGTACAGATTTTACTACAGATTTTCCGCGGTAATTGTGCCCAACTCGCCCTGAAAATGTTACCCTGGTTTATCATACTGTACATATTTTTATTTTATTTTTTTTTACTAAAATGCAACTGTGTGAAACCTTTTAAACTCCCTGAAAATTATATTACTCTTAGAACAACATAATTTTGCACTGAACTAACATAATGAACTTGTTAAGAACAAGTAAAACAAGATAAAATAATGAAAATAATTTTTTCTTGTTTCTTTTTTTAATAAAAAAAAAAGGTTCAACTCTGATCATGTTTATTTCTATATTGTTAGGAGTTTGTAATGATGGTCGTCTTGGATAGACATAGAGAACCAACAAAATAAAATAAAATCAGCCGGAACTGGCTGATAAAGTGATGTTTTTTATGCTTTCACATTTTTCCATTACACATTTTAAGGAAATGTGTAATGTTTGCACAACAATGTAACAAGCTAATACACACTACTTTATCTTTCCACTGGGGTGGGGACCTCAAAGGTACTGCTCTTCCCGCTGCATAGCTGCACTTGCCAAAAGGTGCACCCCCTATAAATGGCTGTTATGCGAATCCACTTACTGGAAAGGCAGTGTTTGGGTATTTTCTGTCGAGTAAAGCGGCTTTGTTCGTGATCACAGAGACCCAGATGAGAACGAGCAGGTGAAACATCCCTGTAGGATTTGCTTCAAATGCTTTGTGCGGTCTGAACATCAGAGGAGCTGTCAGCCACAGTTAGGTTAACAGATTGCGTCACCTTAAATATTTAGTGTGTACTTCAAGGTGTAGTTATGTGCGATACTTTGCATGACCGGCGAGCAGGTTGTGTAAGGATTCGGGCTTCCAAGTCCCACAAGACCAAAGTGGAAATATTCCAATATGCTGCTGCTTTGTTTTTATTTCCATGCTATTTTACACCTCGCAGCTTTGAGACCGTATTGTTTTTTATGGTCTTTCCACTGGGATAGGTCATTTAAATGGCATCTGCCTCAGTTGGAGAGTGGGGTACTAAAAGGGGCAGTTAAAAATAAGTTTAATGATTGAGAAAAATAAGCTCTCAGTATCTCATAACATCAGCAGAACTCGTTGAATTTTAGGGGAGTGCACTTTATGGCAAAGTAAACCAAGGGGGTGCACGGGTGCACATTGGGGTGCTAATAGTGATACAAGCATTGATTCCATAAAGTGAGAGTGAGCCTGTGATTGGCTGGTGGCTGTTAGAATTGTTGTTGCTATTCGGTTACCATGGATACTGCGGCCTGTCTGTGGCCTTGATAAAGTGTTTTCTCAGCCAGGTCTTTTTCAGGGAATACATTTGTATTGTATATGTATTGAACCATAATCTATAGGAAAATACAGGCGATATTTTATTTGTCATTGTGGGGATCATCTTATTTTATAGCTGCCTGCAGGGCACAATGTCATTTATTATGA
The DNA here is from genome assembly GCA_024372805.1 of Oostethus manadensis. Lineage (NCBI taxonomy): Eukaryota > Metazoa > Chordata > Actinopteri > Syngnathiformes > Syngnathidae > Oostethus > Oostethus manadensis. The sequence continues at coordinate 5,398,391 of QODF01000016.1, read as the reverse complement.
CTTGTCAGCTGTGTTTGCACTACGCACTTCCTCCCTCCATGATGCATGCTCAGGCTACGCTGCAGACTCTGAAGACCGCTTGCAAATGTGTGCTCAGTCGCCAATCCTTGTTGCTGGGAAAAAGGTAAAGGGAATGTAGATGTAACATGAGCACAGCAAAAAAAGGTGGGGGTTGGGGAGCCAGAACTGGGGTGCAACAATCAGATTTATGCTTTTTGTTTGGTGGAAGCACAAATAGATTAAGCCATTAAACTTGATGGTCTCAGTGGTCAGTTGAGCAGCCAGCAGAGTGTAAACACACACACCGGACTGTGGTTAAACGCACCATTAAGACGTCTCGTTGCTGTGAGGTGGAAGAGTGAAGTGACATGAATCCACCTGTGTACTCTGCACCGAGCTAGTCTGAATGATTTCCCATCAGCCTTTTCACTACATCTCCGCCTCCGTGATTGTCTCTCAAGGCCACTGACACGCTCCCGCTGAACTCTTGCCTTGGTTGTCCTGACAACTGGCTGTTCTCTCACTGGGCGGAGCACCGCTAGCGTTCTCAGTAATGGCATGATAAGTGCTGCAATCATGTAAATCATGTCCAAGCGACATGTTTTTTTGGCGGAATAAACACTGTCAGCTGAAAAGCTCTTGCGTCGGTTCTTCCAACTCCGTGGAAAAGAATTCATCCTGCATTGCAACAAGTTTTATCTTTCAGAAATTGTCCCTTATGATCTAGAAAAAGACAAAGCATGAACATTGGGACAGCTTCCACTCTTTTGTGTTTTAGAGCATATCTGGGATGGACAATATGGCCCGTTATATTGCTATGGCACACAAATGGCAATAGAACCATATCAGATTAGGTCATTTTACTCCTTGATTCTAAAATGACAACCAAGATACAGAAAATAGCACAAATTTGGTGCCAGGATACTGAATTTGGTAAATACGAAGTATTACATTTTCAAATGTATTGCATAAAATAGCCTGCAGCATGAAGCAAGAAATGATTTGAACCAAGAAAATACTTCATTTTGATGCTAAAACTTTGAGGGTGTCTGCATTTCTTATATGCAAGCGTGTCTTCCGAAGCATTTTCAGCCCAACCCACAGGGGCACCACTAACATCCTTTACAGCCATACGCATGAAATTGGCTTAAATATTGAATAGACCTACTTCTAAATTATGAACTTTAGACAAACTGGCGAGAAAGACACGTGCACCGCATTTTGTTGTTGAGGAAATATCTATAATTTAATCAGGAGCTCTTCTTTCCCACTCACAGTCACTGCAGGACTCTGTTATGCCTGAAATATTTAGTTTTATGCAGTTTATTTTGCAATGTGAAATGTGAAGAAAATCCTTCAATCTGTTCTTTTAAACCACTAGTGCTAGCTGGTGGTGGTGTTCTTGTACATCCTCATGGTCACACCTTCTGTCCAAAACACTATCCACACACACACACACACATATAACCAAAGAGAATCAATAGGAACTACTATAGAGGTGCTAAACCCGTCGTCTCTCGTGGGCTGTGTAAGTAAATGGAGAGTGAAAACAAAACAAAGGATGTGGCACTAAAATAATGCTCCTTGTGGAGGCCAACAAAATACAGTTTTTCATTTTCATTTCAGTTGTATTGTCATTTAAATTTTTTTTTCATATGTCTTTCTTATTCCAGAAACTGTCAAGATAACAAATTTTGTTGCAACATAATTGTCCTACAAATTGCTGTCCATAAACCATATTATTGTCAACGTTATTTTAATGGCAGCATATGGCATAATAATGCCAGTACACTACATCAAAAGCATTCAACTTGAAATTGTCAAGAATATTTAACATTGTAACGGAAATGTCAATATATTAAATAAATATACAAATATACACAGAGACTTCATAAATAAATAAATCGCTGCCAGCGTACGTATGGCGTAATGATTGGTTTATCGCTGCCAGTTTAAATGCCGTACTGCACTTTGCTGCGTATTAAAGGTAAGAAACTTTTAGAATTGTAACTCAATATACATTCTATTTCAGGTTTTATTATTACATTACATTTGTATTACAATACTAGTTATTTATACAGTATCAAAGGTGCAGAACAGTGTTTTTTTTCCCATTGTATGAGGGGTGTTCCGGGTCAGTAGAACGAATTAGCCAATTTTCATGTTAAATGTTGTTCGGGTTACAAAAAAAATTCGGCTTACAAAAATCCTTAATTAATTTCGTATCCCGGGGTTCCAGCTCATTTGCATATACAATTTAAAGAGCATATAACTGTTTTGTCTAATGTTGGTTAAAGTACAATACATATTACACACTATTTGTTTAAATCAGTTGTTTTCATCATTTTATGATGAAAGGGGGCCAAAAGGGGGCCCCTATTTTGACGTCTGATGTTTTTCTGTATTTTTGTCAAGATGCTGTACCTGCCCTAAACTTCTGGTACCTGGCCCACCTCACACTTGGAAAACTTCTATTTTTAAAGTGTTTACTTATAAACAAGATACAAGTATATATATTTACCAAAACAGGAAGCTATCAGATAGGCTGATCTGGATTGGATTTCTTCAGAAAAGGTCTATTAAGATCCTTTCCCTAGCTGTTGCTTATTGCTTTCTGGCATGTGTTCACCTCTGGCAGACCTTCAGGCAAAGTCCATTCGACCGTAATCACTCTGCTAGCCTGATAACCGACGAAGGAATTTTGCCCCGTCACGGCTCTGTTTGCACAGTCACAATCATTGCAGAGCTACTGAACCCTAAGCTGTTCACAACAGAGACAACCACAGGAATCCTGAATGTCTACTTGTGCTGATTTCAATATGGAAATGTGTTTTGGTCACAGAATTGGACCTGTCAGATTAGGCTGTGTGTAGGCACAAACAGGGGTACACGGAGTACATGGCACACTTAAGTTGTGGTTGACAAATACAAGGGTGCCCCAGCTGTGACCTTGTGTGACTTCAATGTTGCCTCCCTCTGTGTACCATTACCAGACCTGAGCCCTCGGGCTAGTGCTGACTCTGCCATTGGCCAAACAAGGCAGAGGTGGGAGTAAGTCCCCCATGCACAAGTCACAAGTGAGCACCAAGTCCTTACCTTCAAGTTACAAGCAAGTCCGAGTCAATCTTTATCAGAACCGAGCGAGTCGAGTCGAGTCACTGCTCTCTGTCAAGCAAGTCAAGTCGTGTCGCTGCGTTTTCGCCTGCAAGTTGTGTCAAGTCATACACGTTTTAATTAGGCCAGTTTTGCAGATTCAAAGTTTAAAGATAAGTACAACAAATACAAACAAACAAATGAAATTATAAATAAAATTAGGTGTCTTTTTCTTTGCTAGTTCTCTTCCATGTTTTGGGGGGATTAGGGGTTGTTGTGTTGCTCATATTGTTACATTGATGGTATTATATGTAGTCAAAGGGAATAAGTGTGTTATTTTGTTGAGGTTGTGTGATATATGTATGATGTGTATAAAGTACTGTATAGTGTTAATGTTTTCATGTGTGCTCTGCGATTGGCTGCCCAAAGTCAGCTGATTCACACCCTGTAAAACCTGGTGAGGGCATGCAGCGTAGAAAATGAAAGCCTTAATGAAAGAGTGTTTACAAATTAGTTCAATATTTTTTTGTGTGTGTGCCTAAAATATATAACAATCAACAAATCCAAGGTAAAATCACAACATTTTTGAAATAACTGTCAATTTTCAAGTAAAAAATATCAATACTAGTATCAGTAGCCACAAAAATGTGCAGTATTGCCCAACTCTAGTGCATACTGGTAAAAACAAAGCTACCCCGTTGTATATGAGACGGGCATGGGTTTCCCCATCCATCATAATAAAGTCGTTTATGTGGCGCTCAGCTCTGTGACAATTTAGGGCCCTTAAAGGACATTTGCAGCCTGCTGTAATGAATAACACAACAGCTCTGCAGAGGTTATACAAGCCACCACAAGGGCCCACTTTGTCACATCCATCATCTGCTGGAGGGCCTCTCCGCCTTAGCTACCGCAATGTGGGGGTACAGGTCTTTAGCGAGGGGATGGTGTCTCCCTATTGTCCACCAAGACGGAGCCCTTGTGTGGGTTTTGTATATTATCATAGTCAAGTAATATGGAGCTGTGGGGATTAGAACAAGGTTCCACCCCTCAATGACAGATGAGCTACGACAAGGATTCCATGGGATTTGGCGGTGTGGGACTGATGTGACAGGTTGTCCCAGTCCATTGAGCTTTGAGAGAGACAAAGGGGTGCAGCTCCCATGGGGCTCTTCTCCATCAGCCCACCATGCTTTTATTACGGGCCTGATTAAATTCACAGACTGACCTGTAGTGTAGCTACTATGTATGATCTATTACACACACACACACACACACGCTTCCCGTAGATGTTTTCCTAAATCTGTATGGCCGCAAGCACAGACGAAGAATTATTATCATAAATGATGATTCACCGTAAGTGCTATTTATCATACCTCTGTACACACACCTGTTACAGTAAAATGACAGGCACACAGGTGATAATTTGTAAGTAGAATCCAATGTGTCATTTGTGATGTTATTATTATGGTGATTATTATTGTTTTTGCTGTGCCGCTGCACAAACCTGTGGCATCACTCATGTGACTAAAGTAGTTTTTCCACCTCAGACTTTCATAACGCTCTTCGAGAAATTTTAGGACAAAGTTATACACACACGCCACAAACTCCCAATGGGGCATTCAGTGTAAAAGGGTTTTTATGTTTCTGTGCCAGTGGGTGACAGGAATGTAGTTCCACCCCGGTAAAAGGTCAATCAATGTTGGAGATGTTTTGGGCCTGTCCAAAGCCCTCAGTTTGGAGAAAATATTATACTGCGAATGTTCCACTTCTGTCCTACAAAAGCAAGTATCTCCTGACGTAGTTTTTATTCCCTCCACAAGAATAAGCTACATTTTTGTTTTTCTGTCAAAACTGCCGTTTCTGCCTTTCTCTCCAAGTGTTCGTGGCTACAATGAACCAGCATCTTAACTGTCTGGATTTTTACTTGTACCTCCACAAATACTCAAGCTGAAAACTAATGATGGTTTTATTAGAGCAGCTTCATGCTGGTGCAATAAGATGTATGTTTTACATTTAATCTATGTATGATCCGAACGGTCGAAAAATAATCGGTGATGAATTGACTATCAAAACAATTGTTTGTGGCAGCCAGAGCTGCAACGATTAATCGATGAAACGATTATTAATCGATTATCCGATAATTGACAACTATTTCTGGTAATCGATGAATCGTTTCATTTAAAAATGTACTATAAATATCCAGATTTTAGCCACTCTAATGTAACAATTTTTTAAATTTCCTTAGTGATCCATGGAAGCAGACATATTATCTTTCACCTATAACTTTGGAAAGAGCTATCAATATTTTAGCCTCTTTGTGATATCTTGCAAAGCAAACCACTGTGCAGACATGTGTGGGTAGAGTGTGTGTAAAAGCATTGCCATGCAAAGTAAATGTCATACTTGTACTCGTGCCTTGGAAAACATTTACATTTCTGCACTCTCTCCATTATCTCTTACCATGCGTACACACAAAACCTACTGGTAGAAGAGTGAAGCTGCAGTACAGTGTTTGTGACGTTTGTCATTTGATGGTTTGTACTTTGCTACTTCAATTTCCATGACTGAGATCTTCCTGTTTGCTATGATTTTTGGACGGACAACTGCAAAGAAGGGAAAATGAAAAATGTTTTTTTTTTAAATCCGATTAATCGAAAAAGTAATCGCCCGATTCATGGATTATGAAAATAATCATTAGTTGCAGCCCTAGTGGCAGCCATAGGTTACAGTAGTACTAATGCTGGCTGAGCAGTTTGTTCGTTACTGTTATTACAACATTGGTTCTGCTGCAGCTCTGTTTTGTTCAATATACTTGTTCATAAATGAACTTGTGGCGAAAGAGCTATGGTTTTTGTTACACTTTGTCAGATTCTGCAAATACTTATTAAGTAAAAAAAAAAAAAAAGAATTGGTTACAGTATGTGAGTTTTCAAAATTCAGAAATACCAGCCTTTTCCAGTTATCACTTGCTTCCAATGAATCTCTTTGCAGCTTAGGTAAAGAAACAGCTGGGCTATATTTAGACCATTTGCTCGGGACAACATGTTTTTATGCAGTTGGTATGGATATTATTTGGAATGTGTCCTTTGTTCCCCCTAATTTTTCATGTGTCTGAGCAGACACACAAATGACCTTGGTACTCCTTGGACCTTGGTGAGCGCTTATGATAATAGTAATAGTAATAGCTTATAATTTTATTTTCTGTTTATTTTCTTGTTTACCATTTATTTTGTTAATCATGTATACTTTAATTTCCCTATTTTCTTTCTGTTTTGTAGCAACCTGTTGTGGCGCTATTTTGTTCTCAGAGTTTACTTGAAAGTGATGCCATGTTTGATGTATATGTTTACTTTTGTCTAAATTAAAATGTAATACAAAAAAATGTTTAGTGAAAAATGCAACAGTGTTCTGTTCCGGTTGCACAAGGTAATGCATACTTACCATCGGCTGGACAGTGTTGGTCTTTGTCTTGTGTGTTGTCAGTGCTTGTTAGTGCATCACTCACTTAGTTGTGTTGCAAAATGGAACAGCATAAATAGTGGGGGGGTTTGGGTTTTTTTTTTTTTTTTTTTTTTTTTTTTTTTTTTTGTTGTTTGTTTCCTGATTGTGCAGGTGTGCACCTTAGAGGGAACATTGGATGTATTAGGATTTTTTTTTTTTTTTCTTTTTTTTGTTTTTTGCTATCTGTGTACATATTTTATTTCACCATTAAAAATGTGAAGTAAACGTGTCCACGCTACAATTAAAACCACAGTTGATGTATGGCTAAATTTGCATGTTTTTTCAGAAAAAGAGCCCTTCCAAGCTGTTTTCTTCTCATTTGACAGTCAGCTCACTTAGCACCCGACCCTATTGGCCCTTCCTACCATTGGTGAGCTCATGGAAGGGGGGGACCCACGTTACCTTTTCGGGCTGTGCCCGACCGGGCCCCATGGGTGCAGGCCCGGCCACCAGACGCTCGCCATCGTGCCCCCCACCTCCAGGCCTGGCACCAGAGGGGGACCCCGGAGACCTGCGTCTGGGCGAGGGAAAACGAAGTCCAGTTGTGTTATTCATCATTAGGGTCTTTTGAGCCACTCTCTTGTCTGGTCCCTCCCCAAGGACCTGTTTGTCATGGGTGACCCTACCAGCGGCATGACAGCCCCCGACAACCTAGCTCCTAGGATCATTGGGACACGCAAAATCCTCCACCACGATAAGGTGGTGGCTCAGGGAGGAGCAGGTGGTGTACTGCTCTGTTTTTCCCCTCTTCTTTGTGATATATGCACACAGGCCCAATCAGAGAGCTGAGTATTGATTGACAAGCGCACAGAAAAGCGCTGTTGCCGGCCATGCAGTACAAAGGTCCTGAGTAGGCTTAATCAACATCTATTGATTACTCTCAGCTGACCGCTTTCTTGCTGCCTGCAGTTTTGCAATCAGTATGTCTGCTCTTACAAGTGCCTTGTTTCATGCTGTTTTGTCACCACAGCGACATGATTCGTCTCGTAGCCTCTATCAGTGAGGCTGCATTTGATGGAGTAATCAACGCAAACGCATTCAATCATGTTTTTTTTATCAAAGCGTTATGTCCAGATGCATGAGCACCTGCTCATTGGCATGCATGCACACAGCCGTGCAGGGATGTGACAACAATTGGCTGCCGCGGTGGCTAGGCCAACTCCCGTAGTTGGTTGCTAATGGCTACGGGATTCAGGGGAAGTGGGGGGGGCAGGTGTCAATAATGACAATGTCACTCCCCACCAACCAACGCTCTAAAAGGAGGACAGGACACTCACACACTCACTGAAACGCACGTATTTTGGTGCACAATCGTTTTTACCGGAGCAAAGCAATTTTCTTCCTGCCAGGCGGTTGTATGTTATTATAGATGTCAAAAAGCGGCTTGCTTCACAGGGCCGTTTTGACTTTGTGTCTCTAAAGAACAGATTTTCTTTTCTCTCTTACAATAGTTGCACTGCAATCACCTAAAATGTATTTGTTTTGTTCTCAAGGTCAGCCTTGCATGCCGCCCGTTGACATGCAAAGCACATTCCCACCATTTCTAATATGTTTAGAGCTAATAAAAAGGTCCATTGTGGTATTTCATTAAGTTAACTGCAGTCTTTTATGGAGCCTGTTTGCCAGGACAGTTCATATCCTTTTTTCATTCATCAGTGGTGGCAAATCTCAAAGCAAATCAGGAGGCTATACCCCTTATTTATTTATTTTTGCTGCAGTTGTGCAAGTGTCTCGTTCCGCCTCATGGTTCTTGACTGCAGCAACACTATTCATTTTGATGATTAGAGCAGATAGAGATGATGCAAGGCCATGCAAAAGCAACAGCACAGCTTTGTCTCCCGTGTACTTGTGCACACATTTTTGAATGCGTGCCATAAGGCACAGTGTGGACTGTGCCTACAACAGAAGCTACGGTAATGAAGAGATCACCCACTGGGGGAAATGTAAACATGTTTCAAGCTTGTTAGTAAGTGAAATGTTTCTGTGTCTGTTTCCCATGTGCTTAATGTAAAGCACATATATCTAGTATGCCAAAATACACCAACTGACAGTCGGTACAGATGCATCATCTGAGAGGGTTCGATTTAAGAGCTTTATCTATCTACACTCTGTTCATGTTTTTGATGGACGGCACTTCATCATAATGAGTTTCTAACCTTTTTAATGTAACCAAATCTGTGTAACCAAATATTAGCACCCTTTAATTTACATGACACGCTCTGCACAAGAATCTTCCATTCGATGTATATTTTGAAATTGTTAGTCTTAGGTGAAGTGGGAACTTCATGGTTGTAATTGTTACATTATTGAGGTTTAGTGAAGATAAAATAAATCTTGGATGACGTTTGTTTTTTTCTCGATTATTGATTTAATCTTGGAAATTTGGGGGATAAAAGGACACAAAAACCTGACACAAATATCCTGGTTTCCTTAAGTGGTTCTGATGTTACCTGTATTTGCATTCTGGAAAACGATTTGCAGTGGAAGTTGTTATGAATGCGTTCTTGGCAAAATATGCACGCATTTCCCGCTAAACACGTAATAATGACAAGTACAAGTACAGGAACTTTGGAAATTCCGGAATATAAACCACTACGTTTTTGCATACTTTGGACACTGCATCTTGAACAATGCCATCCGTTTTGTATGCCGCTTGTTCTCATTAAGGTCACTGGGGCTTAAACAGCGACGCAGCTAATTTATCGCGAGAAGAACTACAGTTCCCATGATGCTTAGTTCAGGAAGCAGTGCGTTGGAGAATTACTACAGCTTCTGTTTGGACTGCCTGGACCGCGGCAGCTGTTGAACTCCGATGGGGGGAACATTAACTGTAGTTTTATTGAATTTATTTACTGTAGCTGCATTTCCTGTCCACTGCCATCACGGGATGCACTTTGAACACCTTCTGTTTTACTTCCAACACCAGCTGCAAAACGAGTAGCTGTAGCTTCATCATCCGAGCTTCATCTGCAGCCTCTTAGCACCTGACGTGGTCCTGTGAATGCAGTCGAGTCGAACGACCGGTGTCCTTATCGCTTGCACGCTTTTATCTGTGGATCATTTGAACAACCTCGCTGGAGTGGAAAGAACGGAAGAGGGAGAGAAAGCCGAGGATGAGGTAGTGAGTGGGGTAGGAGAATGTGGATTTCTGTTTGACATGGAACAGAAGAAGAAATACCGCCCGAGCAAAAGGCGACCAGTGTGGTGTTACTCCCCAATGAGACGCATAGCTTCTACGAGGCGCTTACCACAGACAAGACGGAGAATATTATCAGTCATGTTTGAAGAGCGAGCCAAACATAAAGCTTTAATGGGTTTAATGGAGCTTGATCATGTAGAGGAGCTTGGCTAATGAGAGGAGAAACTCTTTATGGAGGGGTTTTCAATGTGTCCTGGGAGGCACAACAGCACAATCTTAATTTACGCATGTAAAGTATGTCATTTATCGGTACGCACCATGCTTGATGAACAGATGGAATCAGAGTAATGGTGCAGCCTTTAGCCCGGGCATCATGCTTGCCAGTTGCGACTCGAAATAATGTACTAACTTGTGTTCCCTTTGCTGCAAGTTTTGAGGATTGACTGTTAAAGCAAGTGCTTCCACAGCCAAGCGTTTACGTTTGACAACCGTACTGTAATGCCCTAAAAGGACCGCAGAACACGGTGTCAAACCTCAATGCATGAACATAAACATGTAAAATTGCAGGCTCGGAGACAGTGGTACATGTATGCTGTACATTTTACCCACGATTACTGACTTACTACTAACTTGAATTATTGCTGGAAAAAAATGCTTATTTTCAGAGAACAGACATTAAACTAATTTTTAAAAATGTTTGACCATAAATCTGCAAATTTGTGGGGCCCTGAATACAATCCTCCCTTTGATGCACTGACTACGTATACGGTACCGCTATGTCCTATTATGTCAAAATAATCCTTTAGATGGGCTTGCAAAATTTGCAAAAATATTTTGCGTGACTTTGGAGACATATTTCAATTTAGTCATGTTCCATATGATATGACAATTAAATTTTTGTTGCAGGAATAAGGATACTAGACCATATGTACAGTATCTATAATAAAAATACTGTTCTTTTATGCATCAGGAGATGCATTCATTCATTATATCTTTTCTAATGTAATAAAAAGAAACAAACACCAGCCAGTAATGTAATAAAGCTCAGACTAAACCAATAACATGCTAAATGTGTGTGCACAAACAATATTAGCTTGATAGAAAAAGGTGTGTCTTTTGTAGATAAGGAAATAGCCTGGATAGTTGCGATAGTGAAAATGCAGTAAATTCACACAATCAATGGAGATGACCTTTCTCATGGGGCTCCATCCCATCCTCCTCATTTCCAAGCTCAGCTCTATTTCCTCCTGTACGTCTCCTCTAATTGTGTCATTGGATTTTGTTTCATATATAAGCGCCCTTTTTTCAAGCTCCGTGAGCCGAGGAATAATTAGCGGAGAACAACCTGCTGCGTGGCCTCCAGAGGTCAGTTTCTCCGAATTGTCGCATGCGGTCCAAAGGCAGATCGGTGGAGCTACAGTCACATTCCTTACGGTTGAAGCAACCACTCCCGGACAGTGTTAATCTTTGTAAAGGGAGATTTTTTTGAATACATGCTGTGCATTAGGTGTCATTAAAATCAGTAAAGCGAGTCCTGCATCCTTCAGATAAGATGTGCTTCACTGAATGTTCTATGGGAGAAACTGTTTGTGTGGTTCCTGAGCTCAGCCACTGAGACATTGATGCTTATCTACTGTTATTTATCGGGTTTGCTGACAGAGGGACTTAGTCTGCTTTATCCAAGCTCTGCAGGAATGTCATACCGGCTATAAATATCACATTAAACAGCTACAGTTGAAATTGGAATCTTTATGCTTGGACCGTTATAAGAATTCACCAATTTTTACTTTTCTTTATTTGGCTGTTGCAAAGAAATCTGTTTAAATTAGCCCAGTTTGAAATTCGGGTCCATTTCTCCAGAGGATTGGAAGACATCTTTTAATTCCCACCACTATCAGTTTGCCGTTTCCTTCAACCTCCATCCACCTTTAGATAGCTGTGGGGAGAGAATGTGGGTAATCTGATACAAACTACCTGCTGACTTTTACAATAATACTTCCAAGCAGAACTGGAAAGGACGCTGGAATGAAGCGAAAATGAATGTTACAATGTTGCTTGTTGTTTTTTAATTTTCCAAATATTTCTTTTTAGATTATTTATTTTAAAAAATACATATATATATTTTTTATTTTTTTTTTTTTTTAATTTTTTTTTTTTTTTTTTTTTTTTTTTTTTTTTTTTTTTTTTTTTTTTCATATTTCTTTTTTTTTAAATAACAATAAAAAAATTGACTTCATTTGCAGTAAATAACTGGACAAATCGGGTTATTGGAAAACTCCAGGAGGTAGGAAGTCATCCAGAGATCGTATAGTGGGCGGTTTGAACTTTTAGCTTCTTCCATCCCAGTCACTGCTGTTGTGTCCTTGGACAAGGTGCTTCATCCACCTTGCTTTCAGTGCCACACACACTGGTGTATAAATGTGAGTTTAGTGGTACAAAATGGCAACCATGTTTCTATCAGTCTACCCTTGGGTAGATATGGCTACAAATCTAGACAACTATTACCAGTGTGTGGTTGTGGAGTGAATGAATAGTGGGTTTTCACTGTAAAAGCACTTTAGGTATCTTGAAAGGTGCTATATAAATCCAGTCCATTATTATCATTAATTTAACCTCCTTGTTGCCTTGCCCATTTAGCTCTTTGCTCAACCTGCTGACGTCTTCCACCATCAGCGATTGTGTGTTGCTACGCTCTGCAGAAATGTCTGTTGCGTTCTTGTGGGATTATTTCATGCGTACAGAAGATGTAAATTCTGAATTAACAAATTAAACACCCATAAGGTGAATCACCACCTTATCGTGGTGGAGGGGTTTGAGTGCCCGAGTGATCCTAGGAGCTATGTTGTCGGGGGCTGTATGCCCCTGGCAGGGTCTCCCAAGGCAAACAGGTTCTAGGTGACGGGCCAGACTAAGAGTGATTCAGAAGATCCTAATGAAGAATACCAAGAGGAGTTTCCGCACCTCGCCCGGACGTGCGACACCGGGGCCCCACCCTGGAGCCAGGCCTGGGGGAGGGGCTCGCAGGCGAGCACCTGATGGCCAGGCCTTCACCCCTGGCGCCTGGCCGGGCCTAGCCCGAATCAGGAACGCGGGAACTCCCCTACAAAGACCCACCACCTGCAGGGGCAAGCATAAGGGTCCGGTGCAATGCAATTTGGGCAATGGTACCCAACCTTCTTGGAGTCTATGAGAGATTCTGGAGAGCACCCCAGCTGGTGACTCCATAGTTCTACTGGGAGACTTCAATGCCCATATGGACTGTACCCTCCGGGTTGGGAGTGAGGCCTTGTCTCAGGTGAAGGAGTTCAAGTATCTCGGGGTCTTGTTTACGAGTGAGGGACGGTTGGAGCGTGAGGTCGACAGATGGATCGGTGCAGCGTCTGCAGTTATGCGGTCACTGTACAGGACCGTCGTGGTGAAGAGAGAGCTGAGCCGGAAGGCAAAGCTCTCTGTTTACCGATGGATCTACGTTCCCACCCTCACCTATGGTCATGAGTTATGGGTCATGACCGAAAGAACGAGATGGCGGATACAAGCGGCAGAAATGAGTTTCCTTCGTAGGGTGGCTGGACTCACCCTAAGAGATAGGGTGAGGAGCTCGGCCATCCGGGAGGAGCTCAGAGTAGAGTCGCTGCTCCTTCACATCGAGAGGAGCCAGTTGAGGTGCCTTGGGCATCTAGTCCGGATGCCTACTGGGCGCCTTCCTGGTGAGGTGTTTGAGGCATGCCCAGCCGGGAGAAAGCCCCGGGGAAGACCTAGGACATGCTGGAGGGATTATGTCTCACAGCTGGCCTGGGAATGCCTTGGTGTCCTCCCGGTGGAGCTGGAGGCGGTCACCGGAGACGAGGAAGTCTGGACTTCCCTACTGAGACTGCCGCCCCCGCGACCCGGACCAGGATAAGCGGAAGGAAATGTAATGGAGCAAATGAAACAAACACACCTACTATAAATCTGGAAGCAGGTTTTACAAGAAACCCAAAAAGCCAAACTAACCTTATTTGTGTATTGACTAGGGCTATCAAAGTTAAAACGTTAATGGACGTTTCCAACGAGAATCGGGAATAACTTGCATTTGTCCTGCTTGACTTTCGACCCACACCGTAGTTTGAGGAAGTAGTGGTGACTATGGAGCCACAAGCGGGAACAAATATTGAGCAGAAACGGAGAGACAAAGAAAATGTTATTTTGATTGGTAAATTAGCTTTAAGGCCCTGGCAGACGGCTCTTGCAACAAGACTGCGGTTATTTGTGTCTACTGACGCTGTGATTTCAATTCTCACGGGTAAGCGGCATAAAAAAATGGATGGACGGACTACGACTTGCCTGAGAGAAGCGAGCTGTGAGAAGGTACGGAAGCACTGACGTTATTTTTGCTGTGGTACTTTTACATACGAGTATTCCAGTTAACAAGGGTTTTTTTCAGATGAGAGCAGTCTCTCGACTAATATTTTGGTTTGAAGTGCAAGCTAACATTTGGGTGCAATCCGCTGGTCAACGCATAGCCGGCATAGCCGCGGACAGCTACTGTGGGGGCTTATGTCGATGTGACCATGGATGAGGAGCAGCCCACTAGTTAGTCACTGGGAAAAATCATCAGTAGAACATACAAACATTATACCGATCCAATATAATATATACTTATTTATAATGCATTGTGTAAGAGTAAGACATTAACTACATCAAATTAAAAGCATGAAATGACTACAGAGCCACCATCCACCAGTGCGATGCTGGACTTGTTTTACAGAGAGGTCAAAAAGATGATCAAATCTTACCTTCATGCATTACCACATAGTGTAGTGAGGACAAGCAGCATAAAAAACGGATGGATAGATGGATGTAGTATCAGAATTTGGGATCAAATATGAGATAAAAGAAAAAGGATAAAAATGCAATATAGTAGTAGTCTATCTGTACAACGCTGGACAAAGTTACATGATGCATTTAAAGACTGTCAAACATAGTGGGACAAAGCATTGCTTGCTTTAAATGTGTAATATTTTTTAATAGAATTGTTGTTGCGTATCAAACTGTTTAGCACAAAGAGTATCCCTACTACCATCGCTACATAATAATAATCACTTATTTCTATCTGCAGTTAAGTGTGATTAATTATGAGTTAACTGTGGACAAAATGTCGTTAATCGTGATTAAATAAAATGTAATTAATGGACGGCTGTAGTAGTATGAAATTCCACTTTGCAGAAATTCACTTAATTCTGTCAAGACGGGAACCAAATAATTACGATAAAGAGACGACCGTATAATTCAATATACCCCGCGTCATGTTCTCAAGTACACACACCAGGCAGATATACGAGCAACAGTCTTGCAGTGTCGCTTGATCTCGTTTGCACTTCTATTTGGTGCCGTTCTGTTGATATTTGGGGGTTGCTGAGCTTGCAGTCTGCTGCTATAAAAAGTACACAATAAGAATTGGGAGGCATCTCTTCTTCTCCGCCTGCCTGCAGTCCTGCTTTGCCGGCAGTGAGTGTGCATTCCTAATGCTGCCGTGGCCTTCCTGAGAGACGTGATGGGTAGATTTAATTGTGGCTGCAGGGCCGAAAGACTAAAAAAAATGAAACAAAAATCCCAAGGTGTGGTGTGTATAGGCTGCCTTTGTGTGGTGTTGGGTCTTTATGGCTGCCACTGGAGGAAGCAAAGTTAAATATATTTTCATGTATTATGTAGTCAGTCAGATAATATTAGACCAGCAATAAATGGCTTTTCTTTACATGCAGTTTTCCTCACCAGCTCAAACTTTATCTTACGAACATCTAAATGACAGTAACGATATATTTAGTTTTGTGTATTTACATGTATTTCTTCTAATGTTCATCATGCACACAGGATGTACATAAACAAGGTGTGTGTGTGCCTAAAATCATGTCGCTGATAAGGCCTCTCCATGAGGGATTTATTTACATGGGTTAGGGTCATGTGGCAGAATTCCTGTATGGAAATACAAGAACCTGCGGGGGAAAGTGTGTGTGTGTGTGGAGTGTTTTCGAGGGGGAAGTGTTATGGTAGTTGGGATAAGGGGGATGCTGTCTCATCATTTATTTATACAATCTACAGAAGATGGGGTGAGCGGGGGTAGGGAGAGGACGGCCGTTGCCGCCCAACCAACCCGCTTTGAGAATACTGTAGGTCAAGTCAAGTGTTGTTTTTTCTGGATACCTGAGCAATTCTTTGTGTCTCTGTGTGGGCTACATTTGCAAGCATGTTGTACCTAACTGCGTTTTGTTCTTCTTCGTTCACATGAAGGGGCTTCAAAAAGATAACAAAAAAAGAGAGCTGAGCCGAAAGGCAAAGCTCTCAATTTACCGGTCGATCTACGTTCCTACCCTCACCTATGGTCATGAACTTTGGGTAGTGACCGAAAGATGTCCTCTGCATTGAGAGGAGCCAGATGAGGTAGCTCGGGCATCTGGTTAGGATGCCTCCCAGACGCCTCCCTGGGGAGGTGTTCAGGGCACGTCAAACTGGTAGGAGGCCTCGGTGAAGACCCAGGACACGCTGGAGAGACTATGTCTCTCAGCTGGCCTGGGAACGCCGCGGCATCCGCCGGGAAGAGCTGGACGAAGTGGCCGAGGAGAGGGACGTTTGGGCTTCCCTGCTTAGGCTACTGCCCCTGCCACCCGACCTCGGATAATCGGAAGACAATGGATGGATGATGTATATACACACACACGTTACCAGTAGGTGCAGTAGATTCTCAGAAAGCAAACAAGACCCAGCATTCATGATATGCACGCTCTTAAGGCTGTGCAATTGGGCAATGAGTTGAAATGGGTGTGTTCAAAAAATATTAGTGTGGCATTCAATCAGTGATCAATGATACATTTTGTGAAAAAACTGGTGTGAATCAGGTGGCCCCTATTAAAGGATGAAACCAGCACTTGTCGAACATATTTGGATCGTTCAAGACAGTGTTCTGAAAAACAGCGTACTTGAATTAAAAATGTTTGGAGAGGGGAAAACTTATGAAGAGGTGGCTGTTCACCTAAAATGATCTCCAATGCATTAAAATGGAGAGCAAAACCAGAGACACGTGGCAGAAAACGGAAGGCCGCTATCAAAATGGATGGACGAATAGCCAGAATGGCAAAGGCTCAGCCAATGATCAGCTCCAGGATGATCAAAGACAGTCTGGAGTTACCTCAAAGTACTGTGACAGAAGACGTCTGTGTGAAGTTATGCTATTTACAAGAATCACCCGCAAATTCCTCTGTTAAAAAGGCATGTGCAGAAGAGGTTACAATTTGCCAAAGAACACATCTAATGACCTATAGAGAAACAGAGGAACATTTTGTGGACTGATGAGAGTAAAATTGTTCTTTTTGGGTTCAAGGGCCGCAGACGTTTTGAGACGACCCCACAGTACACAGCGAAGACAGTAAAGCATGGTGGTGCAAGCATCATGATATGGGCATGTTTCTGCTAATACGGTGTTGGATCTGTTTATCCCATATCAGGGATCATGGATCAGTTTGCATATGTCAAAATACTTGAAGAGGTCATGTTGCCTTATGACAAAGAGGACATGGCCCTTGAAATGACAATGAACCTAAACAAATTAGTAAACCAGCAAAATCTTGGTTCCAAACCAACAAAATGAACGTTATGGAGTGGCCAGCCCAATCGCCGGACATTCATCAAATCAACAGAAATGCTGCTTCTGAAGCAAAACCATGAACTATCAATTGTGGAATGTTGTTAAGAATCTTGGAGCAGCTGAAAGGTGCCCCAAGTTGGTTGACTCCATGCCACACAGATGTGATGCAGTTATACAAAACTGTGCTCATACAACTAAATATTAGTTTAGTGGTTCACCGGATTGCCAAATCCTAGGAACAAAAACATTTATACAAAATAGTTTTGAGTTTGTAAAGTCAAATGCAAACACTGCTATTTTTTTTAACACACCCCATTCAACTAATTGCCTAATTGCACAGCCTTGACAGTGTGCATATCATGAATGCTGGGTCTTCTGAGAATCTACTGCACCAACTAATAACTTGTTTGCCATGTAGCAATAAAAATATACTAATAACAGTGATCGATCTGGTTAGTCACATTGGACTGCTATTATTTTGAACACTACTGTGTGTTGTGTATATATTCCTAATCATAGTTGGGATAGGCTCCAGCATACCCACGACCCTAGTGAGGATAAGCGGTATAGAAAATTGATGGATGGATGTATTATTGCACTACATATTTAAAGTGCTATGTTTTGTACTGTGTGTATATATATATATATATATATATATGTATATATATATATATATATGTATGTATGTGTGTATGTGAGTGTGTGTGTGTGTATGTATGTATACTTTGTGTGACTATATACAGTATGTGCGTGTGTGTGTGTGTGTGTATATATATGTATGTATGTGTTTATATTCGATTCCATTCCATTTTCCTGCACTTAACCGAGTCCAGGTCGTGGGGGCAGCAGTTTCTGTAGGGAAGTCCGGATTTCCCGGTCTCCGGCGACCATTTTACTTTTATTTTTATTTTTTTAATTTATTTTGTGTGCTGTTTGTTATTTAAAACCTTTTGACATTCCAATTCAAATGTTAAATACTAAATTAAAGCGTATTGCTTTTGATATGGTGTTATTACTATTACATACATATATTGTCATTACATCAATGAAAACAAATCAAATATCTGAATAATGTTGAACATTATATCGTTTATTAGCGATAACTTGTAGGACAATTATCGTCCAGCAAATGAGTTTTTGGGACTGGCCTACAAATGAACTAAATAAAAAACACAACCTGTCTTGCGGAACATGATCGTTCCTTTGTTACCAAATGGCATTTTGCTGTCTTCGTTCCAGAATAAATCCCGTTTAATCCAAACGGTCACCTTCTGTAAGGTGTCAAATGTTGAAATGAATCTCTTCCATCCGGACGAGGGCTAATCAGGAGCATGCAGCCGAAAGAGAAGCTGTGACATTTACAAGAAACACTCAATTGATTCAATTAAAGATGCACCCGGCTTTCCAGAATCGCTGCATGAATTTAGAACGTTTAGATGATTAGGTTTCATTGGATTTTACAGGAGGGCAGCTGAGACAGGGTAATGAAATGATGCCCATGCGTGCTCATGCAGCTGCTGAGGAGATGATAGCATGATAATAGCGGACAGGCTGGTGGCTGACGCCTCGTGTGAGGATGAATGCAAAGATGATGGTCGCCTTTGTTCTTCCACGGGACTAAAAGGAAATGTGTGTGTGTGTGTGTGTGTACCGCACTGTGGGTCAGTAGGAGAACAAAGAGTGACTTTTATCATCCTTTTCCTCTCACAGACTTTTATGGCTTTCAAGTGGCAAAGGGCATATGTGAATATATGAATTCCACATGTCAAATATACAAGGATTTTTTTGCTACAAAATATCTGTCCTCTTTTGCAGAAAACAAAGTAATACTTGATTAACAATACCTGACTACAGCATTCAGCCAGTAAATGTTAGGTCACAGGTTCTATTATTCTGCAGGCCTGCAGGGACAAAAGCATGGGGCTTTTTTCATTAATCAACTCAGCAGTTCTCAAGGTTGACCTTCTGGGAAGCCATCTATTGGTAGGAAGGGTTCAGGAAGTTTACATTATGCTGTATCTAATTTACAATCTGTTGCTGGAGGATTTTTTATATATTGAGCCTGGATGAGGCGTTGGATTTTTTTAATGGACAATTCCCTTGTATTGTATATTTCTAAGGTATACCTTAGAGGTGTTAAGCTGCTGTGTGATGATTTTATATTTCTATCTAAGATGACACAAATGGGTTGACAAGCTCGTTCGTCGTGACTTATTTTTTAGTTCGTGGTAGACTCCTCCCAAAGAAGGAGCAAGCGGCACAGTATCCCTCTATCAATCTCTTCACGTGTCAATTAGTAGCATAACCTTTTATTCCGAATGACAAATCACATGACGCCTGATGCAAATAGTGTCTTGGATTAGTCATTCTGGTATGTCGTATTGACTTGGAAGATACTCAGTTATTCAACAGGCCCATCAGCCAGCTAATAGGTCAGCGCGTCAAGCATGCAGCCAAACACGTTGGTTGCAGAAGCCGGTCCTGATTTGAAAGTGTGAAAGCATGAAGCAGACACCTGCTTTATTTATTTTTTTGCACTTGTTTCATAATCTAAACATGACAGAACATATAACCAGAAGTACGCTCAAAGGCCACTTTATTGGGTACACTTGCACATCTAATGAGATCCGATACAAGAGCTGTATTAAAAATGGTCAGTTTTGAGGTATATATGATATACAAACAATATGTTATTTGTATTTAGTTGCATGTCTGTAGTTACATTACATCTCGCATGTCCTATTTTCCAACTGTTCTCATTACACTAATGATCTCGTTACAGACGCTCTGCTGTTTATCCCTAAGTTTTTCTCTCATAAAGAGTGAAAGGATCATTTATATCACATCTGCTGTTGGACCCTTTCTTTCCTATTAGATTTGCGCCCGTGCAACTGTTTCCTCCTGCAACGTATGGTTTCTTTTACTGTTTTGAAGTAGGTATAATATGCATTTTTTCCTGTAAAGCTCTTGGACGTTAAAGACGCTTTACTGTTTTTCACCTTTTTGTCAAATTGGTTGTGTCTGAATGTAGGTGTGCATGCAGGTATATTAACAAACTGCTGCCTGGGGCATCTCTTTCTTATTACTCTGCTGAATGGAAAGCATCTCCCTCTAACAGTTGTATTTTTTTGTAGCCGATGTTTATGGGGCTGGTGTTCACGAGGTGACATTACCGTTGTTTCTTATTCTGCAGTACAGCACAGTGCCTTGCCATATATACTGTATATACCGTATATAGTATTATCTCATCCTGCACAACAGCTGACATTTTTGTGTTTCTCTTTCTTCCAGTCACAGATGAGGACACAGTGAAGAGATACTACGCAAAATTTGAGGAGAGGTTTTTTCAGACCTGTGAGAAGGAGCTTTTGAAAATCAACACTTTTTATTCAGGTAATGAAATAGCACCATAATTTCACACATAATTAATCATATAAAATCATATCTGCCATATCTACAATATCTCTGAAGGGTAAGTGCACTCATCACATTTCAGCAACCGTTTTATTATAAACCGTAATCCCCGGTTTATAATGGTTAGATGGTTCCTGACCCAACCGTGATGAGTGAATTTCCGCGAAGTAGGGTTATTTATAAATTCAATATTTTTGTAGTTACACCAAAGAAAACTTGTTTACCACTCAGCTTTTTCACCGATTTATGTTTCATTGGGGTCTGTTGAGCCACTCTTTGCCTAGTCCCTCTCCTAGGACCTGTTTGTCACGGGTGACCCTACCAGGGGCATGAAAACCCCCCGACAACTTAGCTCCTAGGATCATTGGGACACGAAAACTCTTCCACCACAATAAGGTGGTGGCTCAGGGAGTATACATGCACATGTGTACACTGTAAATACATTGTAAATGTAAAGCTCATCCGGAGGTAGGGAACTTACAGTACAACAGGCTTTTTTGCAGCTGCAGCCTGTCCCAGGTATAGAGTGCTTGATTTACTCACCTAAACCCAGTACCACACATCACAGTATAGTTCATCCTACCTCAACAAAGTTTTTTCTAATGATTGGTTATCAACTATTGAATTGAATGTTTTCAGATTTATTTGTATGATAGCATTCATTCATTCATTTTCTATGCCGCTTATCCTCATTAGGGTCACGGGGATGCTGGAGCCTATCCCAGCTGGTTTTTGGGCGAGAGGCGGGGTACACCCTGGACTGGTCGCCAGTCAATCGCAGGGCATATATAGACAAACAAACATTCACACTCACATTCATACCTATGGACAATTTTAGAGTCTCCAATTAATCTAACATGCATGTTTTTGGAATGTGGGAGGAAACCGGAGTACCCGGAGAAAACCCACACACGCACAGGGAGAACACGCAAACTCCACACAGAGATGCCCAACGGAGATTTGAACCCTGGTCTTCCAGATCTCCTGACTGTGTGGCCAATGTGCTAACCACTCAGCCACCGTGCGGCCCTGTATGATAGCAATATTCCTCATTTCGGTCGGATAATTATTGTGTACTACGAATTTGTACTTAAGTTTACTTAGACATTTTTTACAATACCTATCTGACCCTCCTAGTGTCTGCTGTGAAAAATTCTGGCCCATAAATGAAACACAGAATCCTAAATGCACAGCAATACAGTGTTTTATTTGCAGATGGTCATGCTTTCTAACAGTGTGATGACAACATTAGTGTTTTGTTGAAGCTGTCCACACTAGTGAGTATTCCAGGGAGTGCGGGACAATGCACACACAGCGTAACATGAGACACAAGCCATAATATATTCCCAGTTGCAGAAGGTTGCCTTTACTAGGTGAACCTGGTCACAGGAGGAAGACACATGGTGCTCCTTCTAGATGGTCTACACTGCAGGTCAACAAGGGATCGTATAGCATTAAAGCAATGGTTCTCAATTATTTTCTGTCATACCCGCAGTAGGGGTGCAGAAATGCTTTGGCGTCCCCCCGATTTGAAATGCAATTAAGAAACGGATAATATTCTTTTATTTGTCTGTACTGTACAGACTGAACTCAAGACTGGAACCGGCGGAATACAAGAACATCGAGAGTAATTAAGCATACAATCATATTCAAGAATCAAATTGCATGCTCAGTACAACAAGTTCAAACATGTTGGCACTAATATTGATATTCCTCCCTGCCTCTCACGCCCCATCTCCACAGTTCACCGTGGACCACCCCACTACTTGAGAAGCGTTGGCTTTGGCCAACCTTGAGGCAGCGAATAAAGTGTACTACTTTTCACAAGTAAAGATCTTTTGTGAAAGTTTACTCCTGTAAAAAGAAACTTCCTGGCATTTATGTTCAAGTTGAATGGTTTGATATTTATATACTGGTTGAAAATATAGTCCTACAAGACGTCATAGGGAAGTTGATAAGAAGGTCACATAACTAAACACTTCACCTTGCTTAGCGCCCTCATTTAGCCCATGCAAACTTTTATGACCCTGCCTTGTGGTTGACTATGGACTATTATTAGTCAATAAATATTGAATGACAAGTTATATGTTGTATTCTGATCACTAGGCGTCAGTATTGTTACAGTGATGAGACATTGCATTACCTTCAAACTGCATTGCATCAGCCTTGACATGTCCAACATGATAGAGAGAAAAAAGTTATTCTCCCATTCCGTGTGGAAATGGTAGGTTTTTGGCTTTTTACTTTGTCCTTCCTCCCTTTAATTGAAACATTTTCTTAAGTTTACAAAAAAAATTAGAGGCTAACTAGTTAGCTCAATAGCATGCTATGTTTAAAGCGTGTCCCTGCAGTGATCATGTCGTGTAGTAATGTAGTATATCATGCATTACAGTTGAGCAATGTGTTGTAAACAAAGAATAATATGACTGTAATGGTGACTATAGGGATGTTATTTATGTCTACAGGGTTCTAATAATGGGAATTATCGTATATAGAAAGTCAAAAACACATTTTTTATGCTCTAATAAATACAATAATTTTGCTACTTGGTGAAAATTAATTTATCGCGTTTAGGTCGGGAACACTAAACCACGATGAGCAAGGGACAACTGTACACTGGCAGTTCTTCCACTGCCATGGTGGTATTAAGCTGCTAGGCCTACAGTATGTACAGGAGAGCCCCTTTTTCCCAGAAATTTGTGATTTTATACTTGAGTCCAAGCTACTTATATGCTAGTGATATCGATGGAAGACTTTTATGATAAAGTAACCAATAAAAAATCCTTCTATACATCCTGTCTCCTCTGCATTCAGTCCGTTCCAGGAAGTGCAGGCATGGAGACTATTAGTCTACTCTGAACTGATATGTGAGAGGAAGCATTATGTGGGTCATAGATAGGTCACCTCAGGGAGATAAATGGGGAAAATCCTACACGGACCGGATAATAAACAGAATTGAATCGACTTCCTCTGCACGTATCTTCTTATATTTAAATCCTGTTGTATTTTAGTGGCCACTCTTGCATGGGCCCTTTCTTCTGATGGTCTCAAATAATCCGATGAACATTTCAGAGTGGTTCAAGCCCTGCTACTAATTTGCTTGGCATTTAGGAATTGATGTAACTCTATTCAGACAGACAGGAATCTTATGGAATGGTGGGTCATGTGACAGATGTAAGAGGCGTGAGAAAGTCAAAGCCCTGATGCTGTGCTGTGGGAAAAGTAGAAGCTCACCGATGAGCAGACACTTTCCGCCGTATGTGATGGAATTTCCTAAAGGAAAAGTGCATTGTTCTTTCTCAAAACCGACAGGACATGACTTAGGTAGACTTTCTTCACGGCGTTTACTGTTAGTGAGCATGTCACAGGCTGGATGTGAGCACAGTGCAGGCGGCACAGCAGCTTAAGAGAGGTCACGACCCCTTTCATGGAAAGCTGTGTGGAGGTGAGATTGTTGTGTATGAAGTCAGCACACCGTTTACTGCATCTCCATGGCTCTGCTGCTGAGGCTCACATACACCTAACAGGCATTAGATACAGTTGCACGACTGGCCTTGTCTAGCCCTTTAAGCGCCAAGGTCACAAAAGTACGACTAGCAACATTGCTGAATAGTATAACAGGTCATTTTTGCAACTATGGTGGCCATATGTATGTATGTATATGGCAGCCATATGTAACTTCAATCTGAGCAACATTTATGGTCTTGTTTTTTTGCAAAGTTTTGGAGAACAACAGCCCTAACAGCCCACCTGCAGCACATAATTTAGCCCAGTGGTTTTCAAACTGGGGGACCCTGCCCCTAGAGGGACCCGGGGTAATGTCAAGGGGGGCGTGGGGCTACCACAAACACTTTCCATTATAATTGTGTATATTGTGTTTATCTCCAAAAGGGGGGCGCTCCAAAAAAGTTTGGGAACCACTGCTTTAGCCAATGCTTTGTTTCAACGTGTTGGGGTGCCAGAGGATGCGGTGGCCTGTCAAAACACCATTACTGATAAGGGGGGTAGCGGGAATGTAAAAAAAAAAATTCAGGAATAGCAGCAGATGCGGTAATATCGGTGGGAGACCCTTCGGCAGAAAATACCCTGCTAATAGATACGACCTGAGAATACAATGACCTGGATGGATGAGAATGTTCACAGTCATAATAGATACATACTTTATAACTCTCTACTGTAAGTCATAGTAGTAGTAATAATAGCAAGATCCTGCTGTAAATGATGATGGTCATGACTGGGTTTGCTTGAGAGATGAGAGTATCACAAGTGGATCAGTGGATTTTCTTGACAAAACTCGCCTAAATGGTTAACACTCCTGCACTGAAAATATGAGGAACGCCGGACTGTATGTACGGTATGTACTAGAGAGGTGTGAGGATACACAGATGCATTTGAAGATGCCACTTTTACCAGGCAATATTCAAAACTATGATTTGTTGGGATCATTCTAACAAATCATTAAGTTCAGAACAACGAGATGTTGCATGGAAATGTGCAATCCCTTTTATTGGTATTGGTAATGGTTGTATTGTTCAGCTTTATGTTTCTGACATGCTTTAAAAAGTTACATTTGAGAACATCACATTTACGCTTGTTTACACCGAAAAGCCGTTGCAACAAGCAACTTACTTAATCTTACCCCTTCCCTAGTTCTTAGAAAATACAAAAAAAAACACATTTTTTTGTTCCCATTTTCCATGAGCTGAACTCAAAGATGCAAAACGTTTCTCTATATACACAAAAGTTATATATCTTTTAAATATTATTTACACATTTGTCTAATTCTGTTAGTAAGCACTTCATCTTTGTCAGAATAATCCGTCCACCTCACACGTGTGGCATATCAAGATTCTGATTAGACAGTATGATTATTGCACAGGCGTGCCTTAGACTGACCACAATAAAAGGCCACTCCAAAATGTGCAAGCCCAATCCCACAGATATGGCAAGTGTCAAAGGAGCATGCAATAGGCATGCGCACTGCAGGAATGCCCACCAAAGCCGTTGCCCGTGACTCGAACGTTCATTTCTCTAACACAAGCCTTCTCCAAATGTGCGTCAGATCATTTGTCTGTAGATCCAGTCGGCATCCCAAACAGATGCTGCTACGACTGGCTTGCATAACCAAATCATTTCTGCACAATCTCTTCTGTGTTATTGTCATCCCCGTCCGGGTTTCCATCTGACTGCAGTTTGTCGTAACCGACTTGAGTGGGGAAATGCTCACATTCGATGGTGTCTGGCACATTGGAGATGTGTTCTCTTCCTGGATTAATCCCGGTTTTCACCGTACGAGGCAGATGGCAAACGCACGTATGGCATCGTGTGGGAGAGCGGCAGCGTTGCCAGATGGGAATCGAGAAATTATCTTACCAGAAGCTTAGAATTATTGTATTTTGACATATCCGAGTTGATGTTGCTCAGGACCATCTGCTAGGGTAATATTACCACGGATCATTTATAGTGTCGCTTGGCCCCGCGACACAGTCTGAAAATATAATTGAACAAGGACATTTTATTTAACAAACAATGGCAAAAATAGAAAAAAATCTGCATGCATTTCACACAAATAAAGTCAAACTATTAATAGAAAAAAATTTTATGTGTACGTAATATTATGGGGAAAAATAACATCATTTTAGTAGCATAAAGTTCCATCTATTTTCTATCCCCGCTAAGGTCATAGGGGTATGCAGGAGCCTATCCTAGCTGACTTCGGGTGAGAGCCAATTGGGGACATATAGACAAACAACCATTCACACTTGCATTCATACCTACGGACAATTTAGAGTCGCCAGTTAACCTAACATGCATGTTTTTGCAATGTGAAAATGTGACGACGACACAAAAAACAAAACAACAACCACAGAATCTGCAGTTTTACCAGAATAAATTAAAATATTAAGACAAAGTCGTGTACTCTAGTTAGTCGTATACTAACTAAAAAAAAGTCACAATTTTGCGAAAATAAACTTGTAATATTACGAGGGAAAATAATATTATTTTGGTAGCATAAAGTTGAAATTTTAACTTTTTACTTTGAAAATCATAGTATTTTGGTAATATTCTCTGAGGACGGGTGGACTGTGACACACTTTGAAGGGCCCTGTAACAGTAGATATCCGCATTGGGTGCACCATTACAGTATAACGAGATCCAATGCAATTCTAGTTGAGTTGTTGAACCACAATAATAAAATATTGTTAAATTAATGATGTCTTTCCTCCCTGCAGAAAAGCTAGCTGAAGCCCAGAGACGTTTTGCCACCCTGCAGAATGAGCTGCAGTCGTCGTTGGATGCCCAGCGCGAGAGCAACGCTCCGCCAGGGCTGCGCAAGCGCAAGACTGTGTTCCACCTGTCTCAGGAGGAACGCTGCAAGCACCACAACATCAAGGACCTGAAGCTCGCCTTCAGTGAGTTCTACCTGAGCCTCATCCTGCTGCAGAACTACCAGGTACGATGTCAATGAACGGATAGTTTTCTGGACAGCTGTTAGCTTGTATAACTTTTTTCCGCATTTCTATGACAATGAGCTATGCTAGAATGGTACCTGGTACCACTATGTAGCATGTATTCGCTCTGAGAGTTCTGCTTTGCTGTTCGCAGAATCTGAACTTCACCGGTTTCCGCAAAATCCTCAAGAAACATGACAAGATCCTGGATACCTCCCGTGGGGCTGACTGGCGCGTTGCCCACGTGGAGGTGGCACCGTTCTACACATGCAAGAAGATCACACAGCTCATCAGCGAGACCGAAGTGGGCCCGCGCCACATTCTCATGCACTCTGTGACGTTTGCATGGACTCATTGTTGTTTGTGCATACAGACGTTGGTGACCACAGAGCTGGAAGGTGGAGACCGTCAGCGGGCGATGAAGAGGTTGAGAGTTCCTCCTCTGGGGGCCGCTCAGGTCAGAAGTGCACTGTTACACCGAAGGTCACTCTTGAACAAATCTGATTATGGTTACAAATTCCTAGTTTTTTAACACGCCTATGAACATCGCTAGAAATGCTTGGATGTACTGTAGAAATAAATGGTTGAAGTTATGGTAAAGCATAATTATATTATATATCTTGACAAAAGACTTAAAATTAGAATTATTTGTAGTCCGTTTCCTTTAACAGCAATATTTTTTTGACACATGATTAAAGTGCGTACGTCCTGTTTGACCTTCAGCCCACACCGTAGTTTGAGGAAGCAGCGGTGACTGCGGGTCCGCAAAAAGGAACAAATATTGAGCACAAATGGACAAAGAAAGGGGTATTTTGATTGGTAAGTTTAGATAGGCGGCATAGAAAAAATGGGTGGATGGAAGTTTAGCTTTAAAGCCCTGGCAGATGGCTCTTGCAACAAGACCAAAGTTATTAGTATCTACTACTGTATTGCTGTGATTTGAGTTATCACGAACTGCCAGAGAGAAATTACTCAATCACTGCCCAAGGGTCCCAATTAACTGATGTTTTTTACACGCAAGCCGTCTCTTGGCTGCTCGTTGCTTTGAACTGCAAGCTAAAATTTGGGTTACTAGCAGCTGTTTATGGAGAGGCATAGCCAAGGACAGCTATTTGGGGGTTTGTGTCAGTGTGACCATGGCCTGTACCCTCCGGGTTGGGAGTGAGGTCTTGCCTCAGGTGGAGGAGTTCAAGTATCTCGGGTTCTTGTTCACGAGTGAGGGAAGGTTGGAGCGTGAGATCGACAGGCGGATCGGTGCAGCATCTGCAGTAACGCGGTTGCTGTACCGGACCGTCGTGGTGAAGAGAGAGCTGAGCCGGAAGGCAAAGCTCTCTGTTTACCGATCGATCTACGTTCCCACCCTCACCTGNACGTTCCCACCCTCACCTATGGTCATGAGTTATGGGTCATGACCGAAAGAATGAGATCGCGGATACAAGCGGCGGAAATGAGTTTCCTTCGTAGGGTGGCTGGACTCACCCTAAGAGATAGGGTGAGGAGCTCGGCCATCCGGGAGGAGCTCAGAGTAGAGCCGCTGCTCCTTCACATCGAGAGGAGCCAGTTGAGGTGGCTCGGGCATCTAGTCCGGATGCCTCCCGGGCGCCTCCCTGGTGAGGTGTTTCGGGCATGCCCAGTCGGGAGAAGGCCCCGGGGAAGACCTAGGACACGCTGGAGGGACTATGTCTCACAGCTGGCCTGGGAACGCCTTGGTGTCCTCCCGGTGGAGCTGGAAGAGGTCGCCGGGGACCGGGAAGTCTGGACTTCCCTACTGAAGCTGCTGCCCCCGCGACCCGGACCCGGATAAGCGGAGGAAAATGGATGGATGGATGGATGGATGGATCGGTGACCATGGCAGACGAAGAGAACGGATGTAGCAGTAGCATTAGCAGCCCACTAGATAAGATTTGCCTAGAAAGAGTTTGAAAACATCAGTATAACATACGTACAGTATATCTATTTTATTTATCTTCTTGCATTTTAAAAGCACATTCATTAAAAATCACAAAATGAACACAGAGCCACCATCCCCCTGTTCAGAGAGAGGTTCTATACCACAAACATGCACATTATCACAGAATAAGGTCATCATATCCTTATCCATATACCTTTATGCATTCCCACAAAGTATCAGCATTGGGGAGCCAATATGAGGCGCAAGAAAAGGATGAAAATACAGAATAGTATTTAATATGTGCAGCGAAAGTGAGGGACAAATCGCCGCTCGCATTAAACATTCAAAAACTGTATATTGTTTTTGGAATCAAATGAAATATTAAAACGACTGACAGCCCTAATTATTTTCCTTTAAAGGTCGGGTGAGTTCAGAATGCCTGTTTGATGGTGTCATGATGTACCTCAAGTGTGAAAAAGCTCATTGGACATTTGATAATGTTGTGTCGCTCTAGCCTGCTTTGGCATGGACAACCTTTCGTGTGGGTCTTTACTGCGGCATCTTCATCATCCTCGCTGTCGCCTTCACCCTAACTGGTAACTCTCACCAACTGTGTCTTGTTGTTCCCTTGAAAACTCGCGGCAGGTTTTGTTGTCTTCCCCAACTCTGTTTTGGGTTTTTTCCCCAGGTGCGGTCTTCATCCGTTATGAGAACGTGTGGCCTCTGGTGCGGATTTACCGGGGCGGCTTTCTCTTGATCCAGTTCCTGTTCCTGTTGGGCATTAACACATATGGTTGGAGACAGGCCGGGGTCAACCATGTGCTCATATTTGAGATCAATCCTCGGAACAACCTCTCACACCAGCACCTGTTTGAGGTCAGGATGGGGCACATGTTGATATGGAGTATTCCAGGTGATGATTGCTTCACGTTTTCATCTTCTTTGGGTTCCTCTTGTGCTTCAGATTGCTGGTTTCCTTGGCGTGTTGTGGTGTCTCAGCATCCTCTCCTGTCTCTACTCGGAGTACCTCTACCTTCCCATGCAGATCAACCCCCTCATCCTCTATGGCTTCATGCTGCTCTTTCTCATCAACCCCTTCAAGACCTGCTACTACAAGTCACGTTTCTGGCTCCTCAAGCTGCTGGTCAGTAGACCCTCCACAACTTTGTGTGTACAACATCTTTACCTCAGCCAACGACCTACTACTAACTATATGGATGGGTGGGTTTTTATAAAACTCCGCTCAGCTGTAGAATTCGGTCAGTTATAAACCCGAGTACACATAATAAAAACTGCAGTTTTTATTATGTGTACTCACCACTAATGAGTAATTATGATGATTGACAGAACAGATTCATCTGAGTTCTTGATGACAACAGGCCGTGCTTGCGTCTGTTGTCGGGCTGCCTGCACCTCACTCTGAAGTAGCTAGGGGTAGTGCAGGGCTCCCCTCCGCTGCAGGGCGCTGGGTCATTCCGGCTAGCTGTCGGAAAAGGTGTTTCTCTGAGCCCGTCGACATAATCCGTACTCCTTGCCTCTTTTAATCGCAGTGACGATTGCGAAATGATGGTATGAACCTGTGTTCACCTCCCTGTTGGGAGTTTTGAGTTTGGATTGCTATACATTTCAAAGTATGCTGTACATTTTACCCGTACTTTTGCATACAGTATTTATGCATTTAGGGCGTGGGGAAAAAAATGGCCTATTTTCTGAGAATACCATGTCTAAAAATATTTTTTGAGCAAAAGATTTGCAGGGTTGTGAATGCTGAGTAACAAGCACGTACAATGTTTTCACTTTTGATAACATTAGAGTGAGTATGGATTCAGTTTCAATAGGAGGTGTAGGTGTATGATTTATTGTTTTGCAATGTTTTATGGTATTGTGTGCGTGCGTGCGTGCGTGCGTGCGTGATAATGGAATGCACTCTCATCCCAGGGGAGGTGGAGGATGTGACTGTGCAATCATTACCAGCATAGATCCATCAGTATGCTGAACCCCTCAGCCTTTCCTCTTCCTCCTGGCCATCCTCCCTACTTCTCTCCCAGCAGTAGAACCTTCACCTTTCCTCTGTTTGTCCTTTGCTTCAAATCCCCACCGCGCTCTTCCATCTTCACACGATTCGAGGACATTTGTTCTGGGTTCTCCTCCCTCTCATGTGCTGTTGATAGAGTGTTATTAAGTGTTACATGTGCGAACAAGCGTTGCGCTCAGCCAAGCCCGTTTGACAACAAGAGAAGGTAAAGGAGAAATATTTCATTAAGGAGCAAACGGCAGCTGGATTATTATTATTTGCTGAAACGATAAAGCCTTGAGGAAGTTATACGCTCGATCAATTCACACCGTGATTGACAGGCAATATTGGATGTGTAGTCTTTGACATTTTCAGTGGTGTGTGTGTGTGTGTGTGTGAGAGGACATTGCCACCGTGCAGTTGCTACTAAATGTCACAAGTGGCCTGAGGGTGGAAAGGAATGGGGGGTGTGCCATTTCTTAAGTGTGTTGGAGAATTTTGCTCTTTTGAAAGTCGCATGGCAAATACGCTCATTGACTGGACGCTCCGTTAGGCACACTGACCAGACAGGCAGGGGGTGCTAATATTGATATGATCAGGTCATAATACAGTATGTTCCAAATAATAGCAGTGCAATGCGAGCCACCAGATGAATCACTCTTATTAGTATATTTCTATTGCTACACGGCAAACAAGTTGGTGCAGTAGATTCTCAGACAACCAACGAGATCCAGCATTCCTGATTTGCACACTCTTAAGGCTGTGCAATTAGTTAAAAGGGGTGTTTCTCAATCCTGTGAATCACCAAACTAACTAGTTTAGTATTTAGTTGACTTTGAGGTAACTGCGGACTGTCTTTGATCATCCTGGAGCTGATCATTGGCTGAGCCTTTGCCATGCTGCTTATTCTTCCATCCATTTTGATAGTCGTCTTCCATTCTGTGCCACGTGTCTCTAGTTTTGCTCTCCATTTTAAGGCCTTGGAGATCTTTTAGCTGAACAGCCAAACATTGTTTGCACCTCTTCCTAAGTTTTTCCCTCTCCGATTAACTTTTTCATCCAAGTACGCTGTTCTTCTGAACAATGTCTTTTTCCTCAGGCCTTAAAAGAGAAACGCATGTTCAACAAGTGCTGGTTCCATCCTTAAATCTGATCCAGTTTTTATCCTTAAATATGATTCATTATAGTAATAACTAAGATTAATCTGGTTAGTCACGTTGCGCTGCTATTATTTTGAACACTACTGTATTAGAAACAGCTAAAGCAAATCTCATGTTCATTGTGTTTGTAATTAGGTGAGGTTTTTACCTGCTTAGCGTATCTCTATTGGCATACAATTCAACGCTGATTCGTTGTCCAGTCGTTCAAGCGGTGGGTTATCAGAGTAGTCACTTTATTAGGTACACTATGCATCGCCAGAGTCTTTAAATGGCAACAAACCTCTCAGTGATGCCACTGCAAACTATCCATCCATCCATTTTCTATGCCGCTTATCCGCCCTGCGTTTGACTGGCGACCAGTCCAGGGTGTACCCCGCCTCTGCAAACTACAACCACAATAATAAACATTATTTTTTCTAACGAGCTGAGCTGTCCGGTAAATTTCTGAGCTGCGAACGATCATCTTTTGCTTTCCATCCTCTTGTGCCTTCTCTCCAGTTCCGAGTGTTTACGGCGCCGTTTCACCGCGTGGAGTTTGCAGACTTTTGGCTGGCTGACCAGCTCAACTCGCTGGTGGTGGTTCTGATGGACCTGGAGTA
Source organism: Oostethus manadensis (assembly GCA_024372805.1). Lineage (NCBI taxonomy): Eukaryota > Metazoa > Chordata > Actinopteri > Syngnathiformes > Syngnathidae > Oostethus > Oostethus manadensis. Next base: position 5,365,510 of record QODF01000016.1, on the reverse strand, counting down.
TCTCATCTGCTTCTATATCTTTGAGTTGCAGTGGAGCAACAGCAAGGGCTTGTTGCCCAAAATAAACGGTACGTTGTTCTCGTTCTTCCTCTGCCTAAGCTCGGTCACCACTATATGACCACTGCTTAATCCTCATTGTATCGCATTAAAAAGTTCAATAATAACTAATAAATAAAAAAAGTACACATTTTGATGAAAGTTACTTGGAGTTGTAGCACAAAATGGTGATCAAATATGAATACATGTCGTAATAGAATTATTGCACTATCTATACATTTGTTTTCACTATTATGATGCTAATGGTGTAACACTAATGAAGTTATTGCTTTGCCTATATTGTTTCTGTGCGTTTCATACACCTAGATTTATTTGTGTGTTCATGTTTTATTTGTAATCTTTTCACTTATTACATATTTATTACTATTACTTTTATCGTTATTATAAAAGTGATGATGTCCTCAACTCCACTTATGTGTTCCTCTGTTGCGTGCATGCTCTCTGTTTTTCTTTTTACTCAGTATGAATGAATTAAGGCAGAAGGTCATAATCGTGAAACGCCTAAAAACATGGTGACACGAAGACCGCCGGTATTCATTTGCTCCGCGGTTCACACACTGGGAGTGGTAATCTGGTAATCTACATTGGTAACCAGGGCTACCAATGTGCACCAACGGCCTGCCCAGCCACCACCCAACCTTTTTCACATTGATGCATCAGTGTGGACGCCACTGGAGGCAAGATGTTTGACGTGCCTTGCCCATGGACACCATCACCAACTCTGGTTTCTGTTTGACTTGCTTTACCTCCTGAGCCGCTGCCATCCAACTGTACATTTCTTCATTTGAATGTAAAAGTCCTGGAGCCCCGAAGGTGTCAGATGATGTTAACGGCGAGGTATGTCCACTGTTTTGATCTCGCAGACTCCGGTACCTTCGTGTGCCATAGCTACTCGTACGGCCTGCGTGCCATCATTCAGTGTCTGCCCGCCTGGCTGCGCTTCATCCAGTGCCTCAGGCGGTACCGGGACACCAAGAGGGCCTTTCCCCACCTGGTGAATGCGGGGAAATATTCCACCACCTTCTTCGTGGTCACCTTTGCTGCGCTGTACGCCACACACAGAGGTAAGACACACGCACCTACACTCTGCGGGTCATACGCTGCTGCTATTTGCTTTATCCAAGAGAAAATAAAAAGGTCTTATCATTTAAATCCACAGTACGGGCCTTAAGGGAACGTGTCAGTACACAAACTGTTGTGTGTGTGGGAGGCAAAGGTGGTGTCTGAAAGCCAGAAGTTGTATTACAGAAATGGAAAAGGTCTGTCAGACACATCTACCGGTAAACCAAGTGCTGATCTGTGTTCAGTCTGAGGGCCACAGAGGTTAGGGAGACCAAAAGACAGCCTGAAAGTGAGGAGGAGCAAGAAAAACAACATTGACAGGACGGAAATTGGAGCTTTTGCGCTACATTAAAAGTCAAGTCACTCGCCGTCTGACGGTCTTGCAGTCAGCCTGCAAATATTCTCCTCTCCAAGGCGAAATCACAAAGGGGTTGATGCTCAAAGTCAGTAAAAGCTCCTCTTCAGCTCTTCGTGTTGTGAGTTTCCGTCATAGGTTCTTGGAGGATTTCACAGCAGTCTTTTTCCCTCTCATGGTCCTCTCGGGTGTCAGTTTACAGATGATTTTTTTTTCCATGTCCAAGTTACTCTTTTAAAATCCCCTAGCGCCCCTTTCTTGATATGCTGTACATAATATGTGATACCCCTGCATCCAGCCGTTTAGATGGGCACTGAGATTTCCACATCTGTTCACCTGTGCCTCTTTTTTGATACAGCTACTGTGTGCGGGTGTTCCTAATATTATGGCCACTTTTTTTTTTTTATTTCTCCTAAGATGACTGATTTGATATCGAATGAGCAAGGAAGCAGAGACAGGCAGGTCTCCGCTTCTCGGTACCAAACATGTCCATTAGGCCACATCCTCCTCCGCCTCCTTCCTCTGGTCTGAAGCCTGTCGACTAATGGCCTCACTTCATGTCTTATTCTCTATGAAGCTCTCTTTCATCCCACATGGTAATGAAGGTCTGGACCTCTTCGGTGATGGCGGTTGGTGGGAAATTGGACACTTGCACACACGCAGTGCAGATATTTATTGCGAGCTCCTGCAAAAATACGCGCGTAATGAATACGTTGCCTTGAAGAGGAATTCATTCAGTTTTAGGATTATTACTGTGGATGTAGTCTGCAAGGTTGTAGAACTGCACTACATCATAGTGAGATCTGTTTGTAAGATTCTACTTCCTCAATGTAGCTACGTGAGGGAGGTCATAGAAACAACCATTTATTTTTCCTGTTGCTCAGTAAGGTAGCCAAAATATTAGAAGCACCTCAGTGTGATGCAATTCTGCTCTACTGCAAACTACAACCGTAGACGTACCGTAGATCCACGCATATTGACGATTCAGCATTTGTGACCCTGCACATTCACAGATTTTTTACATCATTTTTGTAAAAATTACATATTATTTCATATATATATTTTGTTATATATTTTTTGTGGGAAAACCTGCAATTTTGTTCTTATAATCTCCTTAATTAGCCCATTTATCATCTTATTATTTACCATATTGGTAAAGCTTAAGTTCCACAGAAAGCAGTCAAAGGAAGACTTGAACTTGCTTGAGAAGATCTTCTTTAGATGCAGTGAATCAGCTTGATCTTTACATCCTTACTATACAAGGATATAATAACACAAAGCAGCATGAACCTGGCAACCCAAAAGCCTGTTTCACTCGTGGTGCAGCCAAAAATAACAACAATTTACGCACTATGCGTCCGTGCGGCTCTTCCGTCCCCTCTATCTCTTCCCTCCACTCATCATCATGTCCAACATCCAAGATTAAAGTGATCCTAAATGTACATTTATCCATTTTGTTTCTCATTACCTCTGCCAAGGAGGTTATGCCAAAAAGTTCTGAATGGATTTGGATGAAATTTGCAGTATTTGTTGGAAATGGTATATGGAAGAACTGATTAAATTGTGGAAGTGATCCGGAATGGATCTGAGAAGTTTTTAACGATTCTTTTAACGTTGGACCATTTTTGGCAATTGAAAATTGGCAAAAATGGTCGGAGCACAAATCTTCACCAGCTGTGGAACAAGAGCCAGAAGAAAACCGGCATCACGGAAAATGCGATTGCATCAAAAAAGCAAAAGCATCAAAACGACTGAACTTTTATCGATTATGAATCCAATTGCTAATTATATGTTTTTTATGGTCGAGGATTCTAAATGTGTAGATGTAAAATAAATGGTGTGACTCACAATGCGGGAGAAACTGTGGCGCTAGAAGTGCTTTTACAGTTTGTATATATTTTGCATTGTTTTTTGCATGTAAAACTGTGATTATTATGGAGTCTATAATGTTGAAGGGGAAGCGTGTGGGATGTTGTTCATTCTGCTGCGTTTTACTGCTCATTCATAATCCGTCCGCCAGCGAGGATGTCACCATCATTGCTAAGCCCATCACGGACAGCCCTGGTGGTGTTGGTGTGTGACCTCACCTCTTCCTGGAATAGCTCGCCTCCTGTCCACAGGAAAGCCTAAAACTACAAATGTGTGGGCACAGCCGGAGTCTAGCGTTCCACACAGCTAAACATGACACAGATGCTGTATTTACATCAGAAACAACATGGATGCCCTGCATCTTGTGGACTTGGAATCAACGTTGAGAAATTATTTTACCTCCTTGTCAGTCCACAAGAGCGGGCCTGGCGCCACGTTTTACGTTTTGCGGAAGTGATGGGAGGACAGAGGATGGTTGGTTGGCCAAATACTGCTCGCCTCTTGACGACACGTCCGCAGTACGTCACACAAAGGCAGGACCTGATGATGTTTATTTCTTTTTCATAATAAAAAAAGACATGTAAACAGACCATCAGGGTGAGGAAAAGCAAAGAAGATGAATACAAACTAAAAAGACTTTATTTAACTTTATCTTACAGTAACAAACAGCGACGTCACAAATCAGCGCAACAAGCGTCACACAAAACGTCCGCTGAGTCTCCCCAAGCGAGGAGAGAGAGAGAACGTTCCTTTCCTAACCGCAAAAATGAAGACTATAAGAGGCGAACAACGCCAGGAAGTGGATAACGGACGCGGGACACTTGTTCTTCATACACGCCCATCACAACCAAAATATCTTCTGGCATCAAAACAAATGATTTGGAGTGGGACGGCTCTGCTCCCCCGCCCGGTACTCCCATCTCGTCCAAAGTGGAGCCGTGCGAATCAGCGTCAGACGCCGAGCAGGCGAGCGGTACACCCGCTGTCGAACCAAGGCGAGAGCTGCTTGAGGTGTGTGTGGAGAGGGATGACGTAGATCTCGCTCCACTTTGGCCGGAGCTTTTAGAAACCTTCGTTTTAATGAGAAAAGAACCCGGGGCGTGTGGGTGACGGGCAAAACACAGAAAAATATCTCCCATTTGCAACAACTATGGCTACGCGTAACGGGGCCGGTCTCGTTCGTGTAGCCAGACTAAAAAAAAATCATCATGCGTCTCTGGTATTGTTCTGGGGTCCGAGTCAAACGGGCCGTAGCTTGGGGACCTGTGATTAAGTCTGATAAGTTAAAAAGTTCCCGTCACACTTGAGGCATCATGGAAAAGAAACAAAATGCAGAAGTGCTGGTTGGAGTGCGACATGGATCTTTTACATCATCTGTCTGAGCAAAAAACCCAAAACTTCCCAAAACCGAAAAACAATAAATAAGTCAGGTTCCTAACTTTTTGCTCACCTAATTTTGCACCACGAGAAAGGCAAAATATTACAACCGGCTGTAAATATAATGCACTGCTGTTAAAACACTAACGATATTATATATTTATGACATATTTTTATCATTATTATCTTATAGTGGCAGAATTATTATTAGCTCATCAGATTTTGCAGGTCAGGGGTGTCCACTTTCCCACAGAGCGCCACCAGCAAGAGCAAATGTGCTATTCTGTACACTTGTTGCTATGCAAAGAATAGTTTTATATTGTATTTCAAGAAAAACTGCATCGTAGTTGTGCAAGTAACAAAGGGGAAAAAAGCGTTAGTGTGAACTTTTTGTTTAAATATTTTGACTTTATTCATACAAAGTTACTGACTGACTTTCTGTTTTTTTCGCTTGTTATTATATTTTTATATTGGCCGCGGGCCACACGTTCTACACGCTTGGTGTAGGTGTACCTAATGTTATGGCCGCGGTGCAAACTCTCCCAAAAAGGACGCTGTTTAAAACGTTGTGACTCCTCCCTTAATGCTTCTGTTTGGTTTGACGTCACTTAACTTAATACGATACGAAAAGTCCATTTTCTTAAATGTGCTGTTACCAAGGAGAGGAGGAGGAGGAGGAGGAGGAGAGCCCCGGGGTTAGAATAGAGATGAGGCAGGGAGCTTGACGGCTTTTACAACTTCATTTAATGCAACGAGCCCTCTTCGGTCATGAGGAAAGGAGTGTAGCGCGCACGCTCAAGTGATGTAAGCTATAAAGATGAAAGACTTTCACTCTTGTTAGGGCCAAACAGGCGCCGGCTCCAGTTAATATATTCCCGTCTGTAGCCAATGACAGTAAAACATTTTGCATGGATGCCTTTCGTTCAGACTCCAGCATTTTTACGTTTTGTATGCACAGTGTGCACTTCCTAGAATCGACGGGTGCAGCGGACTCAGCATTCCGATCCGTTCCACTCCTGGCGTGACGGTGCTGTGTTGTGTTGTTACTAGAACACGACCAGTGTTTTTCTATGGAAACATTTGACGAGTTGTAATGATTAGCTGGTCATCTCAGCATTCTCGGTCTGGTACCGGACCTACACGGTACCAGACCCCGTACAGAGCAGGATTACTGTTGCAACAACACATCACCAGTAGGGTGAAACTAACCCGTCTCACGACGCTCTCAACCCAGCTCGGGTTCCCTACCAGTGGGTGAACAGTCCGACGCTTGGTGAGTTCGGCTTCACAACGATAGGAAGAGGTCGGCCGGTCTCGTGAAGGTCAAAGGTTGTGCTATTAACGCTTGTTGCTTGGCAGATTTTGTGGGGCGCAGTCGTGGGTGTTGTGTACAGCCGGGAAAAGCCAGTGTGAGTTGGCAGGAACAGAAAGCCGGGCACGTACCGCGGTGGTTTCTTCAGCAGCAACTTCATTTACCTTCAACGCTGCGATTAACAGAAGGAATGTAGAATGAGTAGCGTGTGTAGTCTATGAAAGCTTACAACCACCAGGCTCCATAATTGGTGGCAGAACATTAACTGCTGTGGCTGTAGGCAACCGGATGTGTTTTTTTATTAATGCCACAAGATGGGAGCAGTAAAATGTTGTTTGTGCTACTCAGCTGTTGGTGTGAAAGGCTTGTGTTGTTCTTGTGACCCACGCAGATTTATGAAGAACTTCATGCTTCCTTCCTTCTACTATGGCCATTGCCCACTTTAGGAACCTAGGGTCTATGACGAAGCAGCTACGCGGCTATCATTTCTTTGTGGCGTAAAAGTACAACTGCTCAGCTAGATTTTGAATTTTTCGAACATTATTAAGGCTCATTATGCTCACTCTTCTCCGTCCAAACCCTTGGCGTGCACCTCCAAAAAAAGTCAACACCGACACAGACTGCAGAGGTGTGATTGGTCGCCTTTTTCAAGTACGTAATTTAAAGTGTGCAGCCTTTTCTGTTTAGCCTGCAGTGAAAGCGCCATTTTTAAATCCATCCATCCGTTTTCTATACCGCTTATCCTCATTAGGGTGGCGGGACAACAAAAAACAAAAACAATAGAGCAATTGACAAGCGTCTTGAGGAGGAGCAACGTGCACGATAAATGTGATGGAAAGTTCACATCGATTGGTTTCAGCTCCCACAGAGCTGGTCAGCCAAAGTTGTGCTTGCCCACTCTCAGGAAAAGAATTGCAAGTCATTTGCTCCGCCCCACTGAAGGCCTATAACACGATCTGGTCGCTGTCAGTGGGGCGGATCAGCCTTTGACCACCACCGCACGTGTAACCTTTTAATTGTCCCAGGCCGAAGGGTTAACTGCGTGCTTGGGGCTGGAAGGAACAAATCACGTCAATGATCTTCTCCGGGGGCTGGGAAACGTCAGCGATGGCTCAAGGGGCACTTCCTTCCCATCGAAGCAACGGTAGAATGAATTCAGCACTTAAGAGTAGCACTGTGGGAGTGTGGCGATGGAAATGTCACGTCAGTCTAGACCAGTGGTTTTCAAACTGGGGGGCCCGGCATTATGAGAGGGGTGGCGCGGGGATGGATTTTTTGGATTTTTATCTCCAAAAGGGGGGGCGCGCCAAAAAAGTTTGGGAACCACCGGTCTAGACCACATGTGACAAACTCGTGCCATGGAGGGCTGAGACACTGCAACCAGTTTCTCCAGTGAGATAATTAATTGTTGAGCTCCTTCTCTCAAATTGAAGGAGGTGTTGATCATGAAAACCACCTGCTTTAGTGATGGTCTGGAAAAGAAGCCTGCAGTGTCTCGGCCCTCCGTGGCACGCGATTGACACCCCTGGTCTAGACCATAGTACAGTATGTTTGTCTGTACTTGTGTATCATCAGACGAGTAAATTTATCAATGAGGAAGCATCCCAGACACCACACACATCACAAGTCCAAAGTCACCAGCAGCTTATCCCGTGACTCTCTGCTGGAAATACAACATTTCAAAGTAGAATGACCCCGAGAGCTCCCGTAAATCCCCCAAATAAATATGTTCCGCTTCAAGGCGTCATTGCTGGTGTGCTTGCTCACTGCTCCGCTTGGCCTGGATGCTATTAAACGCTAACAACCAAAGCATCACTTCAGTTCTTTTATCTGCACTTTTTTATTAGGTATGAAAATGTAGTGTAGCACCCCTCCACAAAGTTCCATGGAAGTTGCGTGTGTGGCTTTTGTGTACAGTCTTCCCAAGAAACCAGCAAATGGCGTCTGTCCAAATATAGGGAGTCAAAAAGTGATAAGGCGTGTTAATGTTTCTTTATCCTCTCACAATCACTTCATCATTTAGCCGTCTTATCGGGTCAACATAACAAACCAATAATGGACTTTGAAATGAAATGTGCCTACCTCGCTGTCATGGACGCAAGATACTATGGCTCCCTCTAGTGGCCACATGGCTGTACTGGCGCTGACTTGAATGG
>QODF01000016.1:5295956-5352436 GCA_024372805.1 Oostethus manadensis | reverse complement strand
ATATGACGTCCATGAAATGGGCACCCCTGCTTAAGGGGCACATGCTGTATTACTGTTAGAACATTAAAAAGCCACTTTTCCTTGTTGGGGTACTTTTGTATCAAGACCATCTCCTCCTTCATATTCACTGCCAGGCGTTTTGTGTGGAACTTCTTCCGTCTGGAGAACGAGCACTTGAACAACTGCGGCGAGTTCCGTGCGGTGAGAGATATTTCCGTGGCTCCGCTCAACGCCGACGACCAGACGCTGCTGGAGCAGATGATGGACCAGGACGACGGAGTCCGGAACCGCTCCGGCAAAAAGACGTGGAAGAGATCCTACAGCCTCTCAATGCGGCGCCCTCTGCTGTCCTCCTCTCAGTAAGAACACAGCGAACGACGTATTAAAATATTCCCCAGTATACAGTATGAATGAATACTTCCTGGTATGAGTACAAAATGCATACAGAAGCAAACTGTGTATATTTATTTGCCTAAATTAGGCCCTTTCGAGCTAAATGAGCTGAAATACAAATTGACGGCATTCAAAAGATGCATTCAAAGACGCTATGAATGATATGTAGGCTGGTACACTGTCAGGAGGGATCAGGACTTGCAGGGGACAGGTTCAATCGGTGTGTTTAGGCTGCACGGGTGCAGAGGGGTGTGGTCACATGGGTGTTCGGGGGTGTGCGTGTGCGCACTTTGCCTGTGCAAGGAAGCAGGAGAGAGGAAAGGCTTCCTTTTGTTACACGTTGTCCTATTGACCTTCTCACCACGCCTGCAAAGTATCTGTTGCCCCGGTTGGTCTCATCATTGTCCAGGCTTATGATAAATGCACCACACCACTGCAGTATGGGTCGTTTGTTTGTACAAGCGCATCGTCGAGACGGCGGCCATTCCTGACCCTCTCAGCAGCAAAGGCACCAGGAGGCCGCAATGGTAATGTTACTGTGATGTTTGGTGAGAAACACAAACACTAGGTTTAGTTAATCCTGATTAAAAGTCCCTAATGAAAACACGGGCTGCTGTTGCGGCCCTAACCTAACCCATGCCAAGCTAAAACTCAACTCTGAACCCCCAACTTCCTGTCTGTCCGCCGGTCAGCTCCCGTAGGGAACACATTTATAGCAACTGGCACATTTTATTTACAGCGTGTCTTAAATGGCTTATAGGCTTTCATCATGTCTCCTATATTGGTAGTACGAGTGACTAGAAGGTTCCGATCATGGTAAAAAAAAGTGAAGGTTTCTATTCTCCGAGTAAGAAAATATTCAATCTATAATTGAAGAATCCTACTTGGCAGGAATGAACGTATCCCGGTCAGGTCCCGAACCAACTATCCGTGATAAACGGGGGCGTACTGTACTTCTGTTTCTGTGTGCACTTCCTGTAAAGGGCGGTCTCGTACCATTGCTATCACGCCTCGAAACACATCAAATGTTCCTGTTTTCTTCTTTGCAGATCCAAAAAGGACACCAAGGTTCTCATTGAAGATACGGATGATGAGGCTTTCAGCTGAATCCCCGACACATAAACACACGCATGCACACTATGGACGGTCTTTACCAATTTCTAGCAAAAATCATCTTTTCAAAACAACATTTAAACACAAGAATTCCATATCTAAAAAAAAAAAAGTATGATTTTTATTGCCGAGTATTATTTTGTTATGAAAACAATGATTCTGTTTCCTTTTTTCTATATCTTTTTTTTTTATTATCTGAAAACAACAAGGACTTTTTCAAGATAAACATAAAAACGTCCCTAAATTTAAAGATAGCGGCTTTTTGGTTGCACAGCGACGCCGACCAGTAAGTGAGACGTTACTTCACACGTACGCACACACACACGCACACACACACCTTAATGAAGCACAAACATTACTTTGGACGACACACGCCGCCATGCATCATCGGCTCCTTCCTGTCTATTAGAGCGGCCGTTTGGTTTCACGTATGCTTTTATTTCGCAGCAAGCTGCGCAGACGACTGTTTACACGCCCTTTGGACTACTGCAGGATCAACAGGGACAGACAATCCAAAAACTTCGAACAGATATTCAGCGGAGACCTGAGGACGGACTCGAACACACAGCATATCAAGAACTAATCAACTGGTTTGACCTCGGATTCTTTTATACTCTTTCCTTTTTTGCTTTTCGTACATTTTTGCTGTTGTAAGACAAAAAGTGCTTTGAGGACGACGCTGTGGAGAAAGGAGATTTTATTACACCAACAACTTGTACACGACAGGGGATGTTTTTGACACAAATGTCATATAAACAAACGTAACACATTGATGTGCATTAATGCTGTTCTGTCATAGTCTTGTGTTGTTTCTACTAGTAAGACCACACGATGGTGTCTTTTCTAAGGTGTTTTGGACGCATTGATACTCTTCGGATTAGTGCAAAATGAATGGTTGTGCGATTCAAGTGCATGTTGTTGCTTTGCCTCTCCTTGCATTAACTGCCACACCAAGAATGGGTCATGGCTTTGTCGTCTACAGCAGCCGAACGACTAACTCGTGTTTATGTCTGTTATGTGCCACTAATTTTCTAAATAATGAAGTTACAGGTTTAGGTCCCAACAAGGTCCCTTGTGCACTTTGCACATTTTAAAAAACGAGAATAAAACAACAAATCGGGCCAAGTTGCATACACTTAGGCTTAAAATTCACCTACCTGTTTGGGCAAACTAAATAGTCAAATAAGCAGAATTGTTGTACGTGAGGGTTAAATTAGACGGTCACACAGAGAGATGAAGCAAAATAGCCAGGTTTGCGTTCGAGTCAAGGTGGTCCTGTGCACGTTCACACAGCAACACAGCGTCTCGCTTTTGGGGTCATTGGTTTGTCTCACAGCGACAACTGCTTTCCACACAATAGGGATGACGTTCCCCTTGCAGCATTCCTTTTTACACGGGCACCGTCCCGCCTCATTCATCAAAATCACACGAGGTGGAGCCATTTTCCATTACGAAAGCCATTGAAGCCATATGTGCTCTTATTTTGAAGGTTTTTCATACATTCTATACTGTTTCAAACTGGGACTGAATGTCTTTCATCGACTGTGGGCAGAATCAAAGTGAATATTAGCTTTAATTGGGAGGCAATATCTGAATGTTCTGAAACTCCTGTTTCCATGGCAGCCGGGAATGGGGCTGGATAGCTGCCATGGCGGATGGCATGTGGCTCAACTTCTTTGGACAGCAAGCGGTTGGGAATGGCTCCACACCAGTGCCTCTGCTGGTGGCAGCCAAGCAGTGCACTTCAGCGAATTGACTCATTCGTGGTTGCTCAAACTGTGCTACGAGGACCCCGAAAGGTACACAGGTTGTACTACAGACATGTAGTGTAGATCTAAAAATGCATATTTTCAAAGGTATGCAAATATTGTTTAATGATGCGAGTAAATGCAGCATGTTTGAGGCTGAACTGCGATGAGGGAGACACACCATTGGTCCCGTCGGTACTTGCAAAGCCAAACCTTTAGAAGTGCTACTTGGTGTAAAAGGTTTCAGAACCATTGGATGAGTTGATGATAAGTAACCAGTAAAAAAAAAAAAAACCTTCACTTTGGACACACTGCTGATTTCATTAAGAGGTGCGTCCCAAACCTGTGGTGACCCCGTCATTGATCTTCTGATCTCCATGTTCTTGTGGCATCACCAGTCCGGCACGAGAAGCAATGTTTCCTCTCTCTGTTGTGCTTCAAGGTGCAAGTCCAATGTTTTCAAAGCCAAAAAAAAAAGTAGTTTAGTTTTTTTCCTACACGACTTCACCACACGCACAAAAGAAAAGCTGCTTTGCCTGCATGCTGCTTTTTGTTGCCAATGTACATAGAATTTAATTTATTGGACATGATGTGTATATCAGCAATGACGCAGCTACGATTGATGTTGCCATTTTGGACAAGCAGTATTTTCTAGCTTTTTTTTCTGTGTGTTTGTGTTTTCAAAAGTAGATATGAATAAGCGTACATTTGTGCATGAAGATAACGTGGCATGAGTTGTAATGTGGACAGACGCACTTTCACCCCTCTGGAGGAAACCGGAAAACAAGGCCCGGCTGGGTGAGGTGACGTTCATAACTTTGGTGTAGACTAGCTGAATGTGTTAGTACTCGTTTGTACTTTGGATGTTGTACTTTGATCAGATTTAACGATTGTGATTTGAAGAGACTAAAGAAAAGAAGATCCAGTCTTATTCTAGCTCATCCTGCAAATGCTTTTTCTTCCAGACTAGTTTGTAGATGGTGAGTGTATACCCTGTTCCCTGGCGTCTTTGTATTTCTGTACACACTATGGTGATCCTGTTTTATAAACCACCCCTTGTTTTTAAAACCTTATACGTCTGCACTCTTTCTTCTTCAAGGTGTTTATGATATTCCCACATATCATTCCGTATGTCCATACCGTACAATCGAAGCAGGAGTCAGCAGTAAGTCCGGCTTGTTTCCGGGGAACGTTGGCCTCCGCCGAGGCTGCCCTTTGTCACCGATTCTGTTCATAATCTTCATGGACAGAATTTCTAGGGGTTGAGGGAGTCCAGCTTGGCGACCTTAGGCTCTCGTCCCTGCTGTTTGCAGACGATGTGGTCCTTATGGCCTCATCAGGCTGTGACCTTCAGCGTTTACTGGAGCGGTTTGCAGCTGAGCGTGAAGCTTCTGGGATGAGACTCAGCACCTCCAAACCTGAGGACATGGTTCTCAGTCGGAAACGGGTGGACTGTACCCTCCGGGTTGGGAGTGAGGTCTTGCCTCGGGTGGAGGAGTTTAAGTATCTCGGGGTCTTGTTCACGAGTGAGGGAAGGTTGGAGCGTGAGATCGACAGACGGATCGGTGCAGCATCTGCAGTAATGCGGTCGCTGTACCGGACGGAAGGCAAAGCTCTCTGTTTACAGATCGATCTACGTTCCCACCCTCACCTATGGTCATGAGTTATGGGTCATGACCGAAAGAACGAGATCGCGGATACAAGCGGCGGAAATGAGTTTCCTCCGTAGGGTGGCTGGACTCCCCCCAAGAGATAGGGTGAGGAGCTCGGCCATCCGGGAGGAGCTCAGAGTAGAGCCGCCGCTCCTTCACATCGAGAGGAGCCGGTTGAGGTGGCTCGGGCATCTAGTCCGGATGCCTCCCGGGCGCCTCCCTGGTGAGGTGTTTCGGGCACGCCCGGCCGGGAGAAGGCCCGGGAAGACCTAGGACACGCTGGAGGGACTATGTCTCACAGCTGGCCTATGAACGCCTTGGTGTCCTCCCGATGGAGCTGGAAGAGGTCGCCGGGAACCGGGAAGTCTGGACTTCCCTACTGAAGCTGCTGCCCCCGCGACCCGGACCCGGATAAGCGGAGGAAAATGGATGGATGGATGGATGTCCATATCGTGATGTGTTTATTTACTCAAATGCAGAGAGTGTAGGATGCTCTCTCAAGGTAATTATAAATACATTTTAAATAATTTTCCTCCAATAAATTCCACAACTACAACAAAATGTGATTTATTTTTTTTCTAAAATAATGTCCAAACATACACTCAATAAAAACAATTTGTGGTAAAAAAAAAAATAAAAATAAAAAAAGGGCAGAACATATAGTAAAACATTTTCAAGCAGAAAAGTGGCTGAATTAACTCGGTGATTGACAACATGTAGTACTCGACAATGGTCGCTAGGTGTCAGTAATGTTCAGCGAGAGCATTGCGCTGCTTTCCGGACGAGTCCCAACACCTTATGAAGGTGAATCAAAACATTGCCTTTTAGTGTTTTGATTTGGATTCTGGTGAATGGAAATGGCAAGAACTCGCCGCACTTTGACTTGAGACGAACCAGTGGAGACTACGCGGAGTCGTGTTAAGTATGAAAGTGTGTTTGACCAGCGCGGTATTTGTACCTCCGGCAGGGGGCGCAGCAGGGCCCGCAGATGCGATTGCAGTTTAAAAACGAAGAAGAGGAACGCGGAAGCGCGCGAGAGTCGGGGGCAATTGAAGCTGCTGATGACGTTTGAAAGCTGTGGACTATTCTCTCTATAGGATGGTTTTCTGATGGCACAATTTAAGGGAATGTGCATTTTTGTGACGTCTCACCTTTGTGAGCGTGTTACCGCAATCCGGTGAGTGCCGGTGCTCTGACCTGAGTGATAGAAAGAGTTTCTCATATCGGGGAAGATAGGAATGAATGCTGACAGACCTCGGAAGATACAGCAAAGCGTCAGACCAGAAACAAGTCATTTCGAGTCACTTAGCGCAGGTCCAAAGTCAAAAACATCAAGTCGAGTCTTTTCGGAACGTTTGTCCCGCAAGTCACAAGGCCTAAAAATGGAGACTCGTGTCAGGTCATGTGACTCGTGTCGCCCATCTCTGTACACGTCACACGAGGAGGTGGTTAAATTAGGCCTCTGGGGGCCAAAAGTAGACTGAAACTAAAATATTCACAATACTTGGTAAATACATGGCATAAAAATGGCACTTTTGACCACCTCTTGACCTAAACCTTATCTAGGTTAACATAGACCCCCTAAACCTTATCTAGGTTAACATAGACCCCCCTAAACCTTATCTAGGTTAACATAGACCCCCCTAAACCTTATCTAGGTTAACATAGACCCCCCTAAACCTTATCTAGGTTAACATAGACCCCCTAAACCTTATCTAGGTTAACATAGACCCCCTAAACCTTATCTAGGTTAACATAGACCCCCCTAAACCTTATCTAGGTTAACATAGACCCCCTAAACCTTATCTAGGTTAACATAGACCCCCTAAACCTTATCTAGGTTAACATAGACCCCCCTAAACCTTATCTAGGTTAACATAGACCCCCTAAACCTTATCTAGGTTAACATAGACCCCCTAAACCTTATCTAGGTTAACATAGACCCCCCTAAACCTTATCTAGGTTAACATAGACGGCTGCCACCAGAATGACGACCGATTATGCCAACCAGGAGCGGGAGCGCTTCAGGAAAGGTGTGCGGTAAATTTAAATTTAAATGCGGTAAAGGTAAAAAATTTAGGGCTCAGTGAAATATATACATAACTGTTTTGTACTCATTTTACTGCACGTTTAAAAAAAAAAAAAAGAGTTGTCCCTTAACTAATCACGGTTTGAACATTGAGCCGTCACTGTAACATTGTTTTCACAAAATCTTTGATAAGGGATCCCTGTTTTGTGGTTTAATACACTCTATTATACACTGCTCAAAACAATTAGAGGAACACTTTTTAATCAGAGTATAGTAACCTATCAGTCAAACTTCTGGGATATTGATCTGGTCAGTTAAGTAGCAGAGGGGGTTGTTAATCCGTTTCAGCTGCTTAGTTGGTAATGAAATCAAAAACAGGTGCATCAGAGGGGCAACAATGAGACAGACCCCAAAACAGGAATGGTTTTCAGGTTGAGGTCACTGAACGCTCATCTCGTTTGGCTGATTTTCTACTGAGTGACTTTCTACTGCTGTAGTTTTTCATTTGGCTTGGATCAACATCTCTGTTGATAGAATGGTGCAGTATCTGGATGCCACAGAAGTTGCGCAAATAGTCCAACTCCTCCAGGCTGGCACATCAAGATGTACCGTTGCAAGGTTTGCTGTCTCTCCCAGCAAAGTCTCAAGAGCATGGAGGAGACTCCAGGAGACTGTTAGTTACTCGAGAAAAGATGGGACAGGGCTGTAGAAGGTCCTTAAACCCTCAGCAGGATCTGTATCTGCTCCTCTGTGCAAGGAGGAATAGGATGAGCACTACGAAATGACCTCTAGTAGGCCGCTGGTGTGAATGTTACTGACCAAAAACTCAGAAACAGGCTACATGAGGGTGGCCTGAGGGCCCGACGTCCTGTAGTGGGCCATGTGCTCACTGCCAGCACCGTAGCGCTTGATTTGGCATTTGCCATAGACCACCAGAATTGGCAACTACGCCACTGGCGCCCTGTGCTCTTCAACAATGAGAGCAAGTTCAACCTGAGCACATGCGACAGACGTGAAAGGATCTGGAGATGCCGTGAAGAACGTTATGCTGCCTGCAACATCATTCTGCATGACCGGTTTGGTGGTGGGTCAGTGATGGTCTGGGGAGGCATATCCCTGGAAGGACGCACAGACCTCTACAGGTTAGATAATGGCACCCTGACTGCTATTAGGTATCGGGATGAAATTCTTGGACCCATTGTCAGAACCTACGCAGGAGCAGTGGGACCTGGGTTCCTCCTGGTCCACGACAATGCCCGACCTCAAGTGGCTAGACTATGCATGCAGTTCCTGGAGGATGAAGGAATTGATACCATTGACTGGCCCCCGTGTTCGCCTAACCTAAACCCAATAGAACACCTTCGGGGCATTATGTTTAGGTCCATCCGGTGCCGCCAGGTTGCTCCTCAAACTGCCCAGTAGCTCAGTTATGCCCTGGTCCAGATCTGGGAGGAGATCCCCCAGGACGCCATCCGTGGTCTCCTTAGGAGCATACCCTGACGTTGTCAGGCATGAGTACAAGCACGTGGGGGCCACACAAACTACTGGGAATCATTTGGAGTTGCTACAAGGACATTTAGGCAAAATGGACCAGTCTGCTGCATCATTTTTTCCACTTTCATTTCTGGGGTGTCTTTGAGTTCCCCCCTCTATAGGGTGATCATTTTCATTTCTATCAAATGATGTGGCATCATTTCATTACCAATACATCACCTACTTATTATCAGGGAAGATATTCAAGGTCACTTTTCTCCCCGTTTAGATCTGATGTTTTCAAAGTGTTCCCCTCATTTTTTTGAGCAGTGTATATGTGTTATATACTGTAAATAAGTTTTTTTTAATGCAAAGCAAGTTAGACTCATTTTTGGCCTAAATGAAGAATTTTACAAAATGAACAAAGTGAATAAATTAAAGTATGAATACAATGTATCGAGAATCAATGAATTGAATAAAGTATTCCACATTAGCCACTACGTGTTGGTGTAGGCTAACACAAGGACCAGACGTGAGAGCCAGAAAAGACCTTTATTGCAGGCTTAAATTATGTCACAACAGGCACAATAATAATATTATAATCATAATAATAATAATACGGGCCGTAAGCCATGACAAGATATAACTCAACTCTGAACCTCCAACATCACTTCCTGTCCTCTACACATCAGTTTGCCTGCTATTAAAGTCCGCTGGGGAACACTTTTACTGGGACACGAGCAGTATTATTTACATCTCAAATGAATTCACTTTTACTAAGTTTTATATATTGTGTAATCCGAGTATAAAGTCATTTAAAGCCGCCATTACGTGACACTGATGAGACGCGAAGTATGCTGTCCAGAAAAAACTAGGAATTCTTAATGTGTGACTTATCTAATGTCTAACATGTCTTATTTTCTCTGGCTATATTGACAATGTTGCATAATTCAAATGTGAAGGTGACTATAGGGGTGTTATTTCATGTCTACAGGGCTCTAATAATGTTAAAAACTGTATTTAGAAGATTGTGTGCCGCAACTATGAAAATATTCCATGTATTAATACTGAAGTATAAAACAGCTGAAACCTAAATTGTCACACCGATACACTCTTCCCGTTCAGATGGACCCGATTGTGGACGCCGACTGCCACGGCATTCTCCACCAATGCTCTGAACTACGCCCTGGCTCACACAGGCCAAAGAAAAGCCCGGAAGAGCCGTGGTAACGACAGGGGAACGACAGTTGGCTCTCAGAAGTAAAAACCACACGACCGCCACCGACAGATAACAGTCCTCTCTTGCTCCGAAGTCAGCTGGGATAGGCTCCAGCATGCCCTAATACAAGATGGATGGCATTTATTAGAACTAAAGTTAAGAGATCTAAGCAGTAAAAAAGTGGAAACAAAAATTTGGTTTATTTTTAGATATGTTTCTTAGCGGTTTTGGGGAGTAGACTTTTTTTTGTCCTCTAAGAAACCGAAAGGTCGGGAAATGTAAGAGACCACGGAGGCTTACACACACAAATAGTGTTTGAAGGACAAGACAGTCAAGTTGTTCAGTGACATGAACGTGATATCCACAACCCCGTGGGACAAAAATGAGCTCTGAACTAACCACATTACTTGTTTAAAAAAAAAAAAGGTCTGAAAGAATGCGGGACAAAGTGCGTTCTTTGTTGGCTCAGCACGGGTGTTTGTGATTTGCGTAGAAAGGCATTTATCGGAATGTGCCGATCACGTTACAGAAATCAGCCGATACTTTTAGCGTGAAAACGAGCGGCGCATTGCTGGTCTCGGTGTCTTTAAGCATGTCCTCCGTATTTTCTGTATCCATCATCACTGTTACTCATCCTTTGGAAGTTCTATCTTTGCGCTACCTATCCACTGGCCTCATTCCAGGCTTCTGTTTCTCCCCCGTCTCCCAATGATTGACATGCTAGCTGGATGGCTAGAATATTTCTAATATTACTTAGAAACACAGACAGCGGTGTCAAATCACATACCTTTATTCAGCTTGTGCAGGTTGCATAACAGAGGGTAACATGTTCTCAGAAGGTACAACGCACACAAAACTGGCTAACATCTTTATTTGTGTTAACAGCAAACCCAATCACAACACACAACTCAGGCAAAATGCTTGACAGGGTTTTTGTGATTCCGCCCCCCGTTTGAATTTGGACGATGTGAGTTAAAGTAAAAGTTTCAGTTGTAGTGCAGTTGCAACTGCTGTTCAATTTTTGAAGTTGGTCCTTCTATATATTTTTTTTACTAGAGTGTACAAAATATTAACAAGACATTTTTCTTACAGCAAAAAGGCAAGCGAAATAAAGGATATTTAAATGTGCCAACAGAAGGCGTTCAAAGACTAGAAAGATGGTGCTTGTTACGACAAAGTCTAAAACTTTCCATCAAAACACGATGCCCTAAGAATGGCGGTGGCAGTTCACAGGGATGAAGGACTGCTCTAGTTCGGGGAACAAGAACAGAAGCCTAACCACTAACGAAGCATTCTTAACTTTTGTTTTCAACAGCACGCTAGGATGACAGTGAAAGTCATGCAAAATCGGGCCCTGTGGCCTTCAAGCAGGGAAATGTTTCACGCACTAAGTTCTCCGGCTGCACAACATGGTGAAGGTTAGTAGATAAAATATCTGAACACGGGGAAAGCTGCAGTTGTCTCAAGAACATTAACACTTGTTATCTGACACTGCTGGGTGCACGGGACAAACGTGCCGCTCGACAGCTTTGGACAAGAGCGCCGCCATGTGGATGTTTCATCTAGATGAAGAAACACACGGCAACACTTTATAAATTGGTCATTTATATTTCCACCATTTCCTGCAGGTACAAATTAGACCAAAAATATGCACAAACTTTCAATGTGAGTCAACCAGGGACTAGTAATGTTGGTCTAAAACGGGGTTTAAAAATATGAGGCACCAGAAGACTTTGGGGAGATGCAGCAGCCTGAGATAAAGCAAGAAAAGCTAACTTCTGTTTTGTCAAAAGCAAAATGAAAAGATTCATAGTTCCGATAGTGAGAGAGTAAACAGTGTGAGATGGTCAGAAAACGTATGCTCCAGAAAATCCTTTTTCAGAGGGGATGTACAGCGTTATTAGGCTGCTGCTTTTCTCCTCAGACACAGCGGGCCATCAGTGGAGGTTCTGATGTATAGCCCGCTACTTTTTTCTGATGCTTTGAGCCCTGTGGCTTGAACAGTGATGTTGCTAATTTATGGCTAAAAGAACTACAGTTTTGAAGTCTTAAGCGACACCGAGAGCGACCGACAAAGTGTGCGCTGAAGGAATTTTCTTCAATTGTGACGCTGAAGATAATTGGTCTTACTGGTAGGCTACTGTTAAACTAGCCGTGTTACATACACATTTGGGGGGGGGGAACAAGCACTTAATCAAAAGTAAAAATATTTGTGTAACATCTAAATATCCTATGTAACGATGTATGTGCAAATCTTTTTTATCTTTAGTGGGTTGCTTACATACAGGTACGAGTCTGGAAATGACCGCAACTTGTGTATGAAAAGTCAAAAATGGTGAGCAAGGTGGAAGTGAGTGACTGGTATGGGCTACTTTTACTATGATATGCCGCACAAGTTTTATGTGTACTAACAATGGAAAATAGTGTTTTATTATGAAAAAAACACAAACATTTAAGCAATTGACAGGAGGCACATATGCACCTTATTAATGTCTAGTTGGAGTTCCTTTGCCTCACGTTCTTGTCTTTGTGGTTGTCAGTGGAGTTGCTCTTCCTGAAACACACGATAAGCAGTGTTATCGGGTCCGATGCAGAGCCACCACAAAGGACAAGGTGCTGGCGTGTACTTACAGAGGAGCTGAGCCTGAGTCATCATCTGTGGCGCCGCAGGAGGATGGGGATGGCAGACAAACAAGAGTCAGTGAAAAGCATGTACTGGGAAGAGTGGGTTATGTGCGTGTCTGCTGCATGCCAGTCCAGCCCTCACAAATGATTGCTGTCCTAACAAGTCGTCTGCAAGGTGACTAATGAGGTTAGATAAAAAAAGCTGAACATGGCTCAAAGCATGCCTACTTGTTGCATCTTACACAACACAAATCTTCATAGAAAAAAAGCATAACAAAGCATTTATACAGCTCATTTAGCCAAATGGTAGAAAATGTCTATTTAAAAACAAACTAAAGCATCACAGACTCATGCATGCATACGAGCGAGAGAACAAGAAAAGAAGACTGCAGGTGGGAGCTGGATATCAAACGTGTAAACTGGCAGAGCTGACAGGTGACGAGATGACGCCACAGCGATTTATGAACAAAGTAAAGCAAGGAGTATGTCGCTGCGGTCCAATTATTCACTGTCTTCAGGAGGACTTACTGCTTCGTCATGCATTGAGGACAAGATGCAGAAGACATGCAAGCAATGCCCGGAACTCGTCGTCCTTGGAGGTTTAATGTCAACTTGTTTGTCTTGTTTGACTCTTTCATTGGCTCAGACATGCATTTAAAAAAAATAAAAAATAAAAAGCCAATAAGGAATAAAGGAAGCTGTACTGTATATGTCTTTGTCCTACAGGGCCAGTGAAAGAGTAAGCACATCTTCTGAAGCACATTCATTTTACAGAGGTGGTGACCAAGAGAAGTCATTCAATTTTAAAGCACGAGGCCACCTCAGCTCAACCACTTCAGTCTCTCATGCAGTTCATATTCACTTACCAAATGCAAAATCAGCAGCGAACAGAGAAGTCAAAAGGTAAATAAAAAAAATAAAATAAAAAGGAATCGTTGTACACAGAAAGCTGAAACTAAACTCTGGGAAAATTTCTATCCGGAAATGCAAATAATGACAAAAACAAAAGTTTATACTACAATGCATGCATCTATGTTGGAAATATGCACCAGGATGGCAAATCAATGCTTTCAAACTGCCCATAGTCTGCCCACCATGAGCTTTTGGGGCCAAAACATTTTTAGGTCCAAATAAAATAAAAACAAATAGGCAAACTGGCGGGCCGTGACCAGAAAATCGGGCTCGCAAAGTCCATCACATATGCATTCAAACAACATTGAGTCCAGCTGCACAATTGTATGGGGTCTAACACAAGAGCTGTCTGCTCAGTTTGAACTGACACACAATTACAAAAAATAGAAGTTTCAAAATGTTCTTTACTGTGACTGTAGTTAGCAGTGATGTTAAAAATCTAACATACTAAGAGTATGTAGCACAGTACCGCTAACAATTACAAACAAGCACAACTAGACAACTCTAGTATTGGAGTTCTTTAGAGGTACCTAAAGAAGTGTCCGGCGAGTATTACTGACTTTCTCACAGAAGTATTTTATTTGTAGGCCAATTCTTTGACATACTGCTATTATTACGAGGAACGAAAGTAAACTTAAAAAGCCCGATAAAACGGAGTCGGCGCATCGTGTACGTACCATCGGCAATCTCATCAGGCTTTCGCCTCCTCTCGTAGATGAGGATGATGGTGACCAGGATGATGACTTCAGCCACGATGCCAAGGAAGGGCCAGAGAGCAGCGAGACGGCTCCGCACCCGCAGGTGGATCTGGTCAGTGCTGGTGCCGACATCGTTGGTGCCAGCACAGGTGTAATCACCCACGTCGTTCTCGATGCTTAGGTCGCTGATGGTCAGGGTGGTCTTGTTGGGGGTGTTCTTGATCTCATACTTGTCGTTAGTGCCGTTGATGATGGGCTGCACAGTGACGGCGTAGTGAGTCATGATCATCATTTAGCAGCATCGCAGTAGACATACGTTACCATTTGGACGCCATCTTGCTCCCTGAACCAGTTCCAGTCAGTGGGCAGTGGATAGCTGTGGCTCACACACACCATTACACCTTTGTCCTTCTCGTTGCCATGCTCAGAGTGCTTGTAGGCTGCAACGTGGAGGGTGGCTGCAGGCATGAGGAGAAATGTGAGATGATTTCAGAACACAAAGCTGATTCCCAGCTATACAACACTACATTGTTGTCAACCAGCTCATTACTGCAATGTCTGCTGTGTAGGACACGCTCTTACTTTTGACTTCAATTGTCTGCTGCACCACTGGGTCGCTCAGGAAGACACATTCGTATTTTCCACCAGAGCTGTGGGTGATCTTGTCCAAACTGGAGGTTGAAAGGGGCGGTAAGGGGTGTAGACATAATAGAAAATAATTAATATGGCCGAAACTAAAACGCACACATAGGCCTGTCACAAAAACACATTTCACTGGCCAATTACAGCTACAAATTGTCAATCAACGTTTGAGACAAAAAATTTTATTCCTGTTTGGTTTGGTTTCTTTAAGTACTCGGTTTGGTTAATTTTCAGTACAAAAAAGGCAGAAAAATGACTTCAAATCCTTTTATTTAAAAAATACAAACAATATATATTTGTATCTAAATAAACATGACTAATTTCTGTGATATTTCATATAACTCAGAGTCTGACTTTTATAAATAGAAAAATAATTTTAAAAAAAAAAACTAAAAATATGTATATAATTATAAATTAACATGTCAAGACTGGAAACTTGCAACGCTTAGCAGCAAGAGCCTGAATATGACAAACATGTTAGACGTGTTTCCTGCACCAAACCCAGTCTCTGTGGAACAATGTCTTATCTTAAACATAATAAATTAGACAAAAATGCACAAAAAACAAACCGTGTCTGTAAAGAAAACACACACACACGCAGCTAGCATGCTTAGCTAAGTAGGCTTAGCTAAGCATGCGTATGCTAGCGCGTATGTGGGCTGCGTGAGTTGGGCCGGAAGAGTACATTTTCACCGCGTTAATTCACAGCTTTAATGTTAGGAGTGTTTCACAGCTGGAAGTAAAAAGTAAAAACAGACAGGAAGCATTTTTATTTTTGCACCTAGCTCGTCAATCAACAGATTGTCTGGGCAAAATAGTCCATTGATGTTTTTTGCATTTAATTACCGGACATTTTATTCATTTTTATTCAAAATTTTGGTCAAAATAAGTGTAAGACGTAAACTAAATTATAAAAAATAAAAGGGGAAAAAAACATCCATCTATTTCCTATACCGCTTATCCTCATTAGGGTCACAGGGGTTGCTGGAGCCTATCCCAGCTGACTTTGGGCGAGAGGCGGGGTACACCCTGGACTGGTCGCCAGTCAACCGGAGGGCAGACAAACATTCACACTCACATTCATACAAATGGACAATTTAGAGTCGCCAATTAACTTAACAGGCATGTTTTTGGAACGTGGGAGGAAACCGGAGTACCCAAAGAAAACTCACCAACGCATGAGGAGAACATGCAAATTCCACACAGAGATGCCCAACAGAAATTCAAACATCTTCCAAATCTCCTGACTGTGTGGCCAACATGCAAACCACTCAACCACCGTGTGGCCCGGACAAAAAAAAACGGAATTTGGGGAAAAAACCAAAACAAATCAAAAAGTCTGGGAGCGCTCACCAATTTGTTTATATTTACTTTGCTGACCAATTGCTTCAGTAAGCTGTGGCTGTCAGGATTAAGGCTCTGCTGCACGTCTAGTGGTACTTTTTTCCCAGTTGGGTAAACTAAAAAGCATGGTTGTGTTTCAGATATTACCCTCAAACATTCCTTCTCCTCACAATTACAGCATTTCATTCACAATTACCAGTATGTCAATTGCGAGATTCCACAATTAACAGTGGATTCTGGTTTTAATGACACATTTTGTCGGTGAGTCTGTTAAAGCGGAAATTATAGGGCCCTATTTGTCTGTATGTCTCTGACCCGAAATTAGCTGGTATGGACTCCCGCTTATTTGTGAACATCATGCGATTGACAGGCGACCAGTCTAGGGTGTACCCCGCCTCCCGCTCAAAGTCAGCTGGGATAGGCTCCAGCATACCCGCGACCTCAATGAGGATAAGCGGTATAGAAAATGAATGAATGAATGAATGAAGGCGGGGTACGCCCTTTATGCTGTTTAAAATATATGTGCGAGAATGTATGCCACCTTTGTAGAACTTTTTGGAGACATGGCAGAAAGGTGAAGCACATCTTAAACAGTGAAGTGAGGTCATATGCAGTATTAGAAATAAACATGCAAGGGAAACCAATAAAGGTTTGTTGATCATTGCATGAAAACATGCTGTCACTGACTTTTGTGGAAAGCCTTGCGGTTTAGCATGACACTGACAGATAAAATTTGCCAATTATATTGTCTGTGCTTGTTAACATAGACATCCATCCATCTATCCATTTTGTATGCCATCTTATCCTCATTAGGGTTGCAGGTATGCTGCAGCCTATCCCAGGTGACCTTGAGCGGGAGGCGGGGTACGCCCTGGACTGATCGCGCCAGTCAATCGCAGGGCAGACAAACAACCATTCACACATTCATACCTATGGACAATTTAAGAGTCACCAATTAAGCTAACATGCATGTCTTTGGAATGTGGGAGGAAACCGGAGTACCCAGAGAAAACCTACGCACACACGGGGAGAACATGCCAACTCCACACAGAGATGGCCAAGGGAGATTCGAACCCTGAACCCTATTGACTGTGAGGCCAACGTGCTTTATTTAAAAAAAATAATTATTATTTTTTAAAAATCATCAAGTGATTAAATGTGATTAATTTGGAGTCAACTATGGACAAAATGTGATTAATCGCGATCAAATATTTTAATCAATTGACAGCCTACTAATGTATGGATTGAGAGTACGGACTGAAAAACAAAGATACTACTCCACGCAACAAAACAAAATAACCATAAGTGTGCTTTTGTTTAGCTTGTGTTCAGCTGCTCTTACGAATGTTTGTGCCTTCTCTTGCCAAATACCAAATTAAGGTCAGGGTAAGCGCCAAGACCACGAGCAAAGCTGCACGTCTGCACAGTCCGTCTTTTTCTTTGCTAATCAAGAGCGCCTTGGGAAATAGGCCCTTAGCTTTGCTGCTAATGCACGCAGTGAGGCACAGTGTTGTGGACTAAATGAGCAGTGTCGGCTGCATGGAAACAAATGCACAAGTGAACCACTTACTGCAGAACTGTGTAGTGATTGGTGGATGTAGACTGGGAATCCTCAATGACTTTTCCATTGTGCGTCCAGTGTGAGCCCTTGATGACAAGAGTGGTGTTGGTCAAATTGCAGCTGAGGGTGGCTGAGGTCTGGTTGGTGACCTCAGCTGGGTCAGTGATGATAGTTGGCGCTTAGGGCAAGAAGGAAATGAAGGATATTATTAAGTCTTCAAATATTAAACCTATACTAAGCCTGAACAAGAAAATGAACACACATAGGTGTATTTTATTCATTTACAAACATATAAGTTGTCAAACATTTAAAAACAGCACAGTGGAAGTTGATCACTAATATTCAATAAAAGATGGAAAGAGCTCCACCCACCGATAGTTAAGCCAAAAGGAAAGATGTGGTTTGTAGGGGAATGCTAATAAAAGTCAACTAAAAGGTCACATACAGAAGAAGAAACAAAGTCGGGTGGAGAAGTTATTGGATTCAAGTCACATGGTACAAATAGCATTCAGTCTTATGACGCTTCAGTCAGAGCAACATAATACTTCTTGGCTGACTGAAGTAATACGAGTCAACAAGGAAGGGAAATGGCTACTGGCTGAGCTTACTTTCATCTATAAATACAATGACCAACTTTAGTGATGGGACACTTCAACACTGGTAGCCAAAAAAAAAGCTGGTAAACCTTTCACCAGTTTTCTTCACGTACAAGCAAACATATATACACAGTACTGTTCCAAAGTCTGAAGCCACCCTGTTATGTTGTAATTGTGTTTGGTCTGTTAGAAGGCACCTTCCTGGTTAAAAGAGTATGAAAAGTGCTGAGGGAAAGTTCATGAAGAACACTAACAGCCAGTGGTGGTAGCTTTGAGCACAGTAGTGTATATAAATGTTTAAAATAGGGATGTGCATTTGCAGAAATCCAACCTTATGACCCGTATTAAATCATACCGCTACCTTAGCATGGGAAAAGACAGGGGGTCAAGAAGTCCTATGTCAAGAGGATTGGAGGTTAAGGAGTAGTAAGGAGTCTAACACTTTATGAGCTGGTTCTGCTTCACTACAGGGTTGAGGGAGGGTTTGGACCAGGAGGAGTGGTATGTCCAAGGCTTCACTAATGGGGAGACACTTGGACCGGACTCTCCTTAGGCCACTCACTTTCGATCACAATAATGTTTGCTTGCGAGCGGATCCACTTGATTTTTGGTGTCTTCCTCAGCTCATTGCGGTCGGGGTCGTTGGAGGCACGGCACTCATATGTGCCCGAGTCGTCGAGGGAGAGGCCCGTAAGGTGAATGGAACTGGTGGCGTGCACTATATACGTTGCGTTTATCTGCACACGGTCGCCCCGTGCTCCGTCAAAGAGCTGTGTGACTGTTTCATTAGGCTCCTGGCCCTCTATGAACCACCACTGCACCTCAGGGATGGGGCTCCCTATGACCTCACAGTGCAGCTCAGCGCTGTCGTCAACCAGCTTTGTGGCGGAGAGGGGAGACTTGATGAAACCAGCTGGGTACCAGTTACAGTCAGCCCAGGAGATGTGAAGATTTTAACATATTTTGTGACATGATGGGTTCGAAGGGGTGCAAGCAAAGCCAGGTGATTTCAATGTATTGGTGATAATGAAGGCAGTGATGGGAAAAAAACAAGACAAGTTGGAAAGAGAAAGAAAACAAGATTAATAAAACACAATGAAATGGAAATATGAAAGACAGAACAGAACACATGATTTGCAAATAAATATGAGAAATGCAATTCCTGACCATACTACATTGCAACACTAAAACCAATAAAAGTGTCAAGTATGTGAATGTAAAGTGTTAAGACACCTTTACAAAAATTGCTTATGAAAGTGATATCACATGCTAATACATACTAATGTTCCACAACGTTTTGTTTTCCAACACCAGTTTTACAGGAATTAGCAAGCAGAGCAGTTTTCTTTGGCACCTCTAAGGTGGGAGTAAAGGGGCCAAGCAGCTAAAAGGAGGTCAGGCTTGAAATATAGCACATTTGTAGAAGGTCCTGAGTGGAATTGTTACGCTGCAAGCCAAAAATGCAAAAGGCAAGGCCCGTTTTACAAAGCGCTATCAGCAAAATAAAATCGAGATCCTTCAGGGACATGAAGCTTGGACAAATAAGAGCGCAAACTAATTGGCTTACTTGCAAGAAAGTGGATTAGTTGTAAACAAGGGGCGTAATCTCTAGATGTTATCATGTAACCATTTTAAGGTGCCACGTTCAACAAATTGCCACCTTCATAGCAGATTTATTGAAATTACATAGACTGCTCAAAAAAATTAGAGAAACACTTTTTAATCAGAGTATAGTAACCTATCAGTCAAACTTCTGGGATATTGATCTGGTCAGTTAAGTAGCAGAGGGGGTTGTTAATCCGTTTCAGCTGCTTAGTTGGTAATGAAATCAAAAACAGGTGCATCAGAGGGGCAACAATGAGAGACACCAAAACAGGAATGGTTTTCAGGTTGAGGTCACTGAACGCTCATCTCGTTTGGCTGATTTTCTACTGACTGACTTTCTACTGCTGTAGTTTTTCATTTGGCTTGGATCAACATCTCTGTTGATAGAATGGTGCGGTATCTGGACGCTACAGAAGTTGCACAAGTAGTCCAACTCCTCCAGGCTGGCACATCAAGATGTACCGTTGCAAGAAGGTTTGCTGTCTCTCCCAGCACAGTCTCAAGAGCATGGAGGAGATTCCAGGAGACAGGTAGTTACTCCAGGAGAGCTGGACAGGGCCATAGAAGGCCCTTAAATCCTCAGCAGGATCGGTATCTGCTCCTCTGTGCAAGGAGGAACAGGATGAGCACTGCCAGAGCCCTACAAAATCACCTTTAGCAGGCAACTGGTGTGAATGTTTCTGACCAAACAATCAGAAACAGGCTCCATGAGGGTGGCCAGAGGGCCCGACGTCCTGTAGTGGGCCATGTGCTCACTGCCAGCACCGTAGCGCTTGATTTGGCATTTGCCATAGACCACCAGATTTGGCAACTATGCCACTGGCGTACTGTGCTCTTCACAATGACAGCAAGTTCAACCTGAGCACATGCGACAGACGTGAAAGGGTCTGGAGGTGCCGTGAAGAATGCTGCCTGCAACATCATTCTGCATGACCAGTTTGATGGTGGGTCAGTGATGGTCTGGGGAGGCATATCCCTGGAAGGACGCACAGACCTCTACAGGTTAGATAATGGCACCCTCACTGCTATTAGGTATCGGGATGAATTTCTTGGACCCATTGTCAGAACCTACGCAGGAGCAGTGGGACCTGGGTTCCTCCTGGTCCACGACAATACCCGACCTCATGTGGCTAGGGTCACGGGGGAAGTAGTCTCAGTGGGGAAGTCCAAACTTCCTGGTCTACGGCTACCTCTTCCAACTCCACCGGGAGGACACTAACGCGTTCCCAGGCCAGCTGTGTAACATAGTCCCTCCAGCGTGTCCTAGGTCTTTCCCGGGGTCTTCACCCGGCTGGGCATGCCCGAAATACCTCACCAGGAAGGCGCCCGGGAGGCATCCGGACTAGATGCCAGAGCAACATCAACAGGCTCCTCCCAATGTGAAAGTGCAGCGACTCTACTCAGAGCTTCTGCCAGATGGCCGTGCTCCTCACCCCATCTCTTAGGGTGAGTCCAGCCTCCCTACGGAGGAAACTCATTTCCGCCGCTTGTATCCACGATCTCGTTCTTTCGGTCATGACCATAGGTGAGGGTGAGAAAGTAGATCAATCTGTAAACAGAGAGCTTTGGCTTCCGGTTCTGCTCTCTCTTCAGTACAGTACAGTGACTGCATTACTGCTGATGCTGCACCGATCCATCTGTCAACCCTGTGCTCCAACCGCCCTTCACTCGTGAACAAGACCTCGAGATACTTGAACTCCTTCACCTGAGGCAAGACCTCACTCAGTCCACACGTTTCTGAATAAGAACCATGGCCTCGGATTTGGAGGTGCCGAGTCTCATGCCAGAAGCTTTACACTCAGCTGCAAACTGCTCCAATAAACGCTGAAGGTCACAGCCTGATGAGGCCATTAAGGAGCACATCGTCTGCAAATAGCAGAGACGAGATTCTAAGCTGGACTCCCTCAACACCTTGACTGCGCCTAGAAATTCTGTCCATGAAGATTATGAACAGAATCGGTGACAAAGGGCAGCCTTGGCGGAAGCCAACGTTCACCGAAACAAGTTCGACTTACTACTGGCAATGCGAACCAGGCTCCTGCTTTGATTTTACATGGACCGAATGGCACGTAGTAGCGAACCACCAATCCCGTACTCCCACTACTTGTTGTAGTGCATATTTAGTCCATGAAATTTACACAGATCAGTACAAATTTCACCCTTTTTATTTAGACATTTTAGGGGAAGCTGAGCTCCCCTTGCAATTACCACTGCTTGTAGCATACTTCAGAAAGTCTACATTTTCATACTTAAAGGTCTCCATGATTGATAATCATGTGTAAATACTTTGAAATATGGATGTGCAGGAGAACAGAGAGAATCATCAATAATCACCATAAAGTGGCGATCTCAGATTTTCTTGCATGCCCACTTGTGTGGACAATGCAACTGCTAGTAGTAATGCAATTACTACCAAAGTAATGGTATGTTTATCAGTTACAGTGTGTCCAGTCGCTGAAAGGTTGTATTTCCCCCACACCGACAACTAACTTTGCATTTGAGATTAGCAAAGACAGTGATGATGAAAGTCAATTTTTGTCGTAGTTATTAAAACTAGTGCCGACAGCTAGGGATTTTTTGCTCGATGGCTGTGAAAACATACGTTGACATCGAAAATTATAGAATCAAATTGTAATTATGGATTTTTTTTTCTTATTTATTCTCTTATATTTCCACATGTATTCTATTCAAACGTTGGCACTTCTGTGATTCCATTGGAAATAGTTTAAGTAAAGTTAAAATGGAAAATATTATCAGCATGGCTCAAAACAAGGTGGAAAAGTAGGGCAAATAATAAACTATAGGCTATACGTGTTTTATCTTCAGAGAGCCAATGTTTGTATCACATATATCAGTGAGGTGAAAATTAACTGAGGATTTCTTCATCTTCAGGATAACCAAAAAAGACAAGAAGGGTGCACAGTCCTCATGCAATGCTTGCAAATATTGACAAAACTGGAAAAGCTAGCGCAATGTCATGGTGCTGTGCACTGGAAAATGGACAGCAGTGGTTTCAATAGGAGGGACAACACAGATACCATGAAGATGTTTGATCGTGGACCCCTACAAGGCCAAGATGAGAGGGGGTTAACAACTTCTTGCCATTAAGTCAAACTTACAGAAAACCTAATGGATTTAATTTTATTTTTTTAAGATTAGTCTAATAATAAATGTGATGTTGCAGGTAGCACCCATTTAAAAGTCAGGCCACAAACCTTTTTGTGTAATAAAGGAAAATTTAATCAGGTAAAGAGGACAAAGCCGCGGGACTGCCAAATGGTGTTAACTTGCCCTGAATCCTTTTTGAACACGATACACAAACATTGCTGGGCTATCGGAAGGGATTTGACTGCATCACATCCTAGTTTGTATGACAAAGTTAAGCAAGATAAAAAGGAAAGTCTATGGGGACTTCTAATAGCAGCCCCATGTAAAACTGCAAAATAAACAAATACTATGTATTTTTTCAGCACAGCATCAAAGCCCTGAATATAGGCGCAAAGTAATGACACTGAAGTTTGACAGTTTTTCAAATTTGATGAGATACTGAATTTTGTTGCATTATAACGTAAGGGATATGACTTTATAGAAACATTTCACTCAGAATGTAGTGAGTCTGCAGAATATAAGTCATTCTTTGTTTGTACTGAACTAAAAAAAAATGAATTAGCTTTCAAAATAAATAAAAATCGGCCGCACGGTGGCTGAGTGAGTAGCACGTTGGGCATCTCTGTGTGGAGTTTGCATGTTCTCCCCGTGCGTGCGTGGGTTTTCTCCGGGTACTCCGGTTTCCTCCCACATTCCAAAAACATGCACGTTAGCTTAATTGGCGACTCTAAACTGTCCTTAGGTATGAATGTGAGTGTGAATGTTTGTTTATCTGCCCTGCGATTGACTGGCGACCAGTTCGGGCTTTGTATTTAAAACGAAAACAGCTCGGCACCCCTTGGGCGCCTTGATGATCAAAAACAAAAGCAGAGTCCAGAGCAGGTCTGAGCGAGCTACTGTGGAAAGGGAGGCACGTGCGGATCTGGCCATAGTAATTGTGCTGGGAATACTGGGAATGCTGGGGCTACGCTGAGAAATGTAACGTCTGTTGAAACCTCTGTCGCCGTGTCAACGCACCCCTTCGCTGCTTCTGTAGGAAAAGGGGCACCAAATGCTCCCGGGGGCTCCGGCACGGCTCAGGCAGGAGCGCTGGAAGATCTCAGAGGTCCAAGGCAACAAAACAAGCCCCCATCCCGCCATGGGCGGTATTCCGCATCTCTTGGCCTTTCTCCATTGAGCCGACGCGCATCGCGGACATGACGACGTCCGACATTTTAGGGAAGGAAGGGCAACCTGCACCGCTTGTGTTGTAGCGGCTGATGTTTGACCGAAGTCGACGGGCAGGGCCAGAGCTCCGCACCTTCTTGTCCAATCTCACGCTTGATTGATTGACGGCTAGTGCTTAGCCACCTTAGGTAGCATTTACGAACTCCTCTTTGAAGCCAACACGACCCGTTGCCTAACCGTCACGCATTAGCGCCTCTAATAACTCCCACAATTGGTACAAAAGGGGCCCCTCCGAGGTGATAGCTTCATCTTTATAACGGCGTCGTCGAATTAAATCGGGCTAACGAGGTTCAGCTAATTAGCTTAGCTGCCAAGTTGCTAGCTGGGGACGCCCAGGGGAGCTAACGTTTACTCTCCACACGCTCGGGGCGGATTTTCTTTCAAAAGCAACGCCGGTGGTCTTTTAGGGAAAGGCCCGTAACGACGGTGGCGGTAAAGAGCAAGGAGTTGGCGAGATAACACCCCACGGAGGACGAAGTCCACATCTTCGCCCAACATGGCCGACGGGGAGGGAAGAAACGCTTACCTGTGGCCGCGTTCGCTCGCCAACAGCTCAACAGAAGTGCGCCGACAGCCCATAATAACTTCATGCTTAACAATCTGGTACTAGCTTGACTACACGCCGGAATGTAAGTGTCGCGGCCTCTCTCCGTCCGACTTCCAGCAGAGAACGGTCCGACAGTGGGGCGCTTCTCCGCGTCCTCTAGATGCACTTCACGCAAACACGCCCTGGGTAGCACGTACGCGTGACGTCACACAAAAGGGGCGGGGCCTTTCTTTCTGTATTCCTGCATATATATATATATATATAACTTCATGCTTAACAATCTAGTACTAGCTATATATATATATATATATGCCGCTTGTCCTAAGAATGCAATTTTGGCAATGAAATACATGTTTACTGAACATTTCTCTAAGATAAGGTATTCATTTATCAAATATATTCTTGCCGTGTGCAGTGCTAAGTTCATTTGTTGTAGCAGTTTTTACAACAAACTAAAAAATACATACAATCTAATTCAACAATATCACTTATAGCCTCCCGAGACCCAGCATTGCCATTTCAGTCCTCTGCAAAGGAAAGTTTTCACAGCTTACGGACATACAAGGCTTCCCATTGATATGTGATTTGTTACTGTTTCATGAAATAGGAAATCTGTCTGATCAAAATGTTTGCCATACCCCAGCATGAGTTATTAGTAGGAGAGTCACGAGAGGTTTCACTCAGAAAAAAAAATATTGTGGGCAATAGGCCTGGGACGCTAAAAAAATTAAACAAATCTCACAATAAAGGAAAATTAACTCGATCGTTTTGCCGGCCTCCAGATAGTTTAATTTGCGTGCGTGTCTGGTTTTCTCGTCTCTCGCCTCCAGACAGGCAGGAAGAGAGTTCACTCTGTGCATTGCTTTCAACACCTTGGCCAAAGTGAGCGGCGCAAGCCCTTTTCTCAGTCACAGAGTATCTTGTCTCGGTGGGTGGAGGCGGGGCCGGGAGAATACACACAGTGTACGCACGGCGCTGTTGTTGTTGATATGGTTGCTTTAAGCCACACCGTGAGTTGCAGCTTCATCTGGACCACCTGCTCCCACCAAAAGGAGAGACCCGAGTGGCGACACCACGCCCGGGCGCCAAGAGTGTCCCAGCAGCAATGGCGGATGAAGCGGCTTTGTGCAAAACGCCCTGCGCTCATCGTATCAGATTGGGTCATCCCTCGTCCCGACCGGCCCCACAAGGTACTCTTGCTCTGGTCGACGCCGCATCAGATCACTTCACACTTCAAGATGTGGCGAACATAATACCTTAGGACAGGGGTGGGCAAACTTGTTGGCTCGCGGGCCACATTGGGTTATATAATGAGGGGTCGTCTATAAGTAGGTGGCATCAAACAAAACGACATACAGTGCTTGTTCACAGCGCAACACATCGAAAGTAACACATCCACAGCAAGGTGATGCATCACATGAATCAATAATTACTATAAACAACCAACTAAACATAACACGGAACTTAAACTACAGTCTGGATGTTAAAGGTCTAAAAAAAGGAATTTGGAAAGGCCCAGTGGGCCAGATTGAGACGTTTGGCGGGCTTGATGTGGCCTACGGGGCTGCAGTTTGCCCAAACCTCCCGTTGGCATTTTTCGGAAACGTGAACAGGTTTACTGTGGTCAAGTGTTTGAGCAAAAAAAAAACAAAAAAAACCGCACCCCAACAACTGAAAAACGAATTCCACGCGTAGTCTACTAAGAGAGTGTTCTCGAGGTGACGTCAATTCCTCCTTCTCATGTCTCAGAACGGCTAGAGTTTCAAATGCAAAAAACATGAAAGGATAAATGTGGGAAAATTCAAGCTACATTCAAGATACTGAAAACTACACATACTCCCAAGCCTTCTGGTAGCTAAGAGGAATTGTTACTATGACTTTTTCATCTAAAATGAAGAAGATGGTTGATGGGAACAAATGCATCAATGTGCAAGATTGCATATGTTCAGCCATGTAATATCATTCATAATGAGTGGAAGTGCATATAATACATAGCCAAGTAGAGCTATAAACTGCTTGATATAGTAAATCATTTGTTTTAGCTCAAAAATATATTGTTCCTTATATCAAATCAGCAGCAAAGATTGATGAAAAACTTTGGCACTAGATAAGATCTACTTCAAAAGGCCATTGCATGCATCAAAAACACCTTTTCTGGCCAAATAAAATATTTTCATATTTTCATCCAATATAATTATTTTATGCAAAAAAAACGCCACATTTTCTGGAGGAGATTAGTCAAACTGATGTATTTATAAGAAACTTACTTTCAATAAAAACCTGCACATGGTACAATTGTGTTCAAAGTGACATGAATACATCATCAGGCAGCTTGACCCTGTTTGAAAGGGCAAAGACCTTATAGACTTGATGGCATTGTTGAAGTTTGAATAGTTGCCTACCACACAGTAAAACCAAGCACATTTCTTCATGAAACTATAGTCACATCATTGCAACAATCCCTTCAGATGAGGCCATTGAACCAACACACCAACTGTTAGTGGATACGATAATGGAGGAAGTACAAGCTTGTCGGCCAAACAATTAAACAGGAAGCGGGATTGATGACTTCATTGATGCATGCAAGAATTTCAACAGCAAGCTCAGAAAATACAAAACAATCGGAAAACTCTTATTCTGCTTTGAAGTCACTTCCTTCAAGTTTCCATTCGGCGTAGACCTTGGGACGCCTGTTTGCAAGAATATTTGTTATTTTGTTCTGATATGATTTATGTGCGGTTGTAAACAGCAACAAAAACTGCACCACAACAAGTTCTTCTTGGGTGTTTTCGTCTAAGATCTTTATTTTATTTTATTTTTTTTAAATATATACTTCATACATGATCATACTGCAAATCAATTGGCCACCTTAGAAAAGATCTAATTTTTGCCTTAAGGTTAAAATGCACAAATTCATTGAAATGTTTCAACTTCTTTGAGGATGTGTACACTTTTTTCTAAGGTTGCAGGTAAAATATAAAAATCCCTTTCGGTGTTATGTTAAAAATGTAAGGGGGCCTCGCTATTAATTAGTTGCAAAAACAAAAACCATGAAAAAAATGAAGTGCACATGTTAACAGTGCACTTGAGTGCAAGGTAGGTCAATAATTATAAATGGATGCTACTCATAAAAACAAAATGAATGTACATTTCTCCTTTTTTGCGTTTCACACACACAAAAAAGTTAAATTCCAAAATCTTTGTCCTGCATGAGGTGTCATTCCCACATTGCACCTGACAGAGCCTTCACTCCTCCAGGGGCCTCCAACAGTCTTCTGTTTGAATCCCTGGTGAACCCCCCCCCCCCGAAAACAACCGGTCCGACTTTAATCAGACTTCACATCTCACATTCTGGGTTCTTTTTTGATAATTGTATTGTTTTGTGAGATGCACTCGAGTTCTCTACTCTTCATCAGGGGGAGACCAGTGTGCCGCCCTCTTTGAAGTACCTGGGAGCTCCAGACGGCTCAAAAAAGTGGGGGAGACAGATGATACAAATGCTTCTCTACGAGTTGTCTGTGGAGTTCTCATTGCTGGTTGAGCTGGAGGATTGAGGGGTGGAGGAAGATGACGAGGAGGTGGAAGAAGAAGAGGAGGTAAAGTTCATCCCTGATAGTTCTGGAGGGTTGGTGGCCGTGTTCTGTCCGCTCAAGGTTTTCCTGCACACTGGACATGTGTCATGCTGTGAAAAGATATCACAAAGGAACCTCTTAATTCTGGTAAAAAAAAACACCTCAAGTCAAAGGTTATGCATATCTTCAGCACAGAGCATGTGATAGATGAGATCCACATTTGTGTTTGGCTTTTTATGGCTATTTACTGTGATGCCAATGTACTTTCCTAGCCCTCTCATGCACCAGACTGCATAAGGCCGATTCAA
Organism: Oostethus manadensis; assembly: GCA_024372805.1. Taxonomy (NCBI): domain Eukaryota; kingdom Metazoa; phylum Chordata; class Actinopteri; order Syngnathiformes; family Syngnathidae; genus Oostethus; species Oostethus manadensis. The sequence goes on along the minus strand of QODF01000016.1, from coordinate 5,324,064 downwards.
GCTGCATCCTTGCTCTCGAGATACCTAATACATCATATACACAGATTATACCACATAACATAAGAATACAATATATTATATAGCAATATTTATTCATTGATTCATTTTCTACACTGCTTATTTCTTATCAAAACTGTTAAACTGCTTGGTTAAAGCTTCTAACTCAATGCAAGCACGGATTATCCTTCTGCGGAGTCACAACGCTAAAATCAAAGGATGCAAGAGCCATTTTTCATATGTTTTATATCTATTGTTTAATTTAGTACAAGGCTAAAGACAAACACGTATGTAGTTACAGTATGTACAGTATATATACAGTGGTGTGGAAAAACTATTTGCCCCTTCCTGACTTTTTATTCTTTTGCATGTTTGTCACACTTAAATGTTTCTGCACATAAAAAAATAGTTAACTATTAGTCAAAGATAACATAATTGAACACAAAATGCAGTTTTTAAATTAAGGTTTACATTATTAAAGGAGGAAAAAAATTGCTGCTAAGGGTGGCCCAACCAGTTATTAGGTGCAGGGGCAATTACTTTTTCACACAGGGCTGTGTGGGTTTGGACTTTTTTCTCCCTAAATAATAAAAACATTAATTTAAAAACTGCATTTTGTGTTTACTTGTGTTACCTTTGACTAATATTAAAATGTGTTTGATGATCAGAAACATTTTGTGTGACAAACAAGCAAAAAAATAAAAACTCAGGAAGGCGGCAAAAAGTTTTTCACACCACTGTAAGAATATATATAAATACAAAAAATATATACAGTATACAAAATATATATACAGTATATAAGAATATATATATATATATATGTTGAAGAGGGCCTCGCTCTTTGCCTTCTTCATTGATGTCATCCAACCCATACTTTATATGTAATTATTTATTATATATATTAAGAATTGTGTATCTAAACCAGAGTAAGGCAGCAATGAGAAGATGTGTTTGTTTTTGGGAAGCTGCAGACCTAACTCGTGGTCATTGCTCGTCTTTTTTTTTTTTTTTTTAAGCACTGTGTTAAGTTCTAAGCTATTGATAACTATTATTTTTTCTCCAAACACAATCCCCGTTGCGTTTTGGAGGTGCACGTCACGCTACAAAAAGTTTACAGGTGGGGGAGCGAGCCGGCATAGTGCACACCAGGACCTCAACACAGGAGCATAGACCAGGCTTCAGAGACTGAACTTCAAACCGAAATGAAAACGCCACAAAATGCACACCTAGAGAGTAGCGTCGTACAAAAATGCATACATGTTAGCAGGTCTGCAGTGATGAAAGGAGGAAAGAATGTAATCTGGATGTTTATCACCACAACCATGACACACGTGTTTTTAAAACAACTGTTATAAATGTTCAAAACTGTGATATTTAAAGTTGATTTGCCTTCAGAAAGCCTCCCCTTTCTATGTTCTGCATCACATTTATTATAGTGAAAAACTTGTTTGTACGCACGCATTACTGGTTTACTGATGGAAACAATTTTGACTGTGGAACAAGTTTGACTGAATTGCCATCATTTTCGATGGGATGATATGTTTCTTAATTCTAACAAATCCAAGTTTAAATAGTCGCAGATCAGACTGCGTACTACCTCACTCTAATAATCGGTTGACTTATTTTTCCAGTGCACGTGGTGGTTTCCTACCTGCTCCAGCCAAGGTACAATGCAATCGTTGTGGAACATGTGATTGCATGGGAGCTGCCTCACATTTTCTCCCACACTGTAATCTTCTTTGCACACGGGACATTCCAGTCCTGAAGCTGCAAGACAAGCCACGTACAGAAGAGAATACAAATATATGTAAACCTTTTGGAATTCCATTGTTTTCTCAATAAATAAATATCGAGACCAAAACAAAATATCTCTAAGTGCTTGTGGAAAAAGTATGTGAACCCTGGCTGCGGATATTTGTGCCACACATTAATGTCTAATTTAGTTTTTAAATAATAATACTTGTCTAATTGTATTCTTATTTGTGAATTGAGTAAGTCCAACATATCTTACCTGTTGGCAGTAAAAGGACATGTTATTTTAGTTGACATTGGTCAGGATGTATTTTTTAATGAGTATTTTGTTGAGAAAAAATGTCACATTGCACCTTATTTTACACAAACAGTGTTTATTTGTGAAAGGCATCCAGTGGCATCACAGTTAAAGAAGCAAGTGTTTATTTCTTCACGAGATGTCACCTGACATTAGTTTGAGGAGAGCTGCTGCCATTATTGGTATCAGAAATTAAGCGCTGGATGTACTGGATGCGCTGGGCACTGAACTATCAGGGGTGGCGTGAGAGGCAGGGAGGACTAAAAAAAACCACAAAATTCCAAAAGGTTCACATTAGAGTCGCCTATCAGCCCACAAACCAATATGGAAAGCCTCCGATATCGGAACGCCGATAAAGCACTTGTTTCCGTGAGCAGCACCCCTTGTATTTGGCATGCACTGCCCACGCCATCACAACAGCCTTGCTAGCATGTTTACCAAGGAGAAGGAGTGATGCTGCATGACTGGGTTGTTTGTTCAAGATGGATTTTTGCAACAGCATGGCTTTCTGAAAAAATCCACCACTCTTTGAAATATTTCCAAAGTGTGAGGAACTTCCACAGGATGGCAAAAAGTCATTCGCTGCAAGTGAAAAGATCTAGATCCTGTCAGAGGTGATTTTGCCCGCTGACGTTGTGGAAGTTCTGAGTGAAATAAGAGCGAGAGGCACGTTTGTTCAGGCTCCCGGCAACATTGCATTATCTTATCAATCTGTGGCCCCTTTGAAGACCTTCTTTTGTACTATAACATATCAGTGGCAATAACTTACCCACGTGGTCCTCTGTAATGTGGACTGAAGGCAGATTTTTTATTTTATCTCTATCAGCAGGCGGAGGCCCCGTGTTCTCAAATTGGTTTAATAACTAAAATTGAGAATAAATCAAAAAAACACAGGCATCACATATGTTCTCACATGTTCAAAATTTGATAGAAAGAAAAAGCAGTCAAATACCTGTGTTATAATAGCATCTAATCCATTAGCCCCCCATGCATAATCCATAGGATTTGAATGAAGAACGCCCCTGTAAAAGAAACAAGAATTAAACACACGAGGCAAGACATAATTATCGTTGGTGGTACTCGGATGGGCATGTTGATATCATTATTTTTAAGAATGAATGTTGAATTTCATCAAGTGACACAAATAGTCTTTTCTTACTTGGTGGCCACCAACAGAGAGGATAATAGATGCCGGTAGCACAAAAAAGGCTGCTAATATAATCACAACAAAATAAGATAAACCGAGCAAAAAAGAGCTGGGACGTTTGCTGTAAATTTTACGACAACAACACAAGTAAAAATGGAAAGGAAACTGAGTGAGGTTCCCCAGTATGGTAAAATTAGCACGTCAACTCGAAATGGATGTTTTCAGCTATTGGACTGACATGACAGACATGCTTGCATTTCATGAACAAAGTTTTTTGGGGGTAATGGATTCTCCCATTCAAACACTCACCAGGGTCCAACACCAAAATTTGGCATTGCAGTAGGTGCAATGATTCCATTCACTAGCTGCTGAATGATTCTAAAAACACAATTGGAACCGTTACAAAGCAATCCATGGAAAATCTTCTGCCGTATGTTCTTGCGTTCAGTTGGCTCACCCCTCCAAAGTGGGAACTCCCTCATGCCTGCCTGTTTGCCGCCTCGAACCGTGACGACTTCTCGGTTGCCTGGCGCTGTATCGCTGCCGGGACGCGTTCTCCCTTTCTCGGCGGTTTTCGGCATCCCGGTTGTCTTCCTCTCGAAGTCCGACCCCAAAATCGAAAGCGTCGTCAAAGACGCTCAGCGAGAACTGGCCGTAGCCCGAAGGGAATGTAAACAAGTGCTGGTCTGCGTTCTGGAGAGATAGAGTCAAATTCATTTGGATGCAGAGGAAGAGCCACTTCCATTTATTGTCAACACAACACTGAGAAGCAACGTTGACTGTAACGTCAATGAAAATGTCACAGAGCATCGGTGCCACTGTTGGCAAGTACTAGAATGGTCTTCCATAAGTTAACATCAGGTTAGTCACGTTGACAGTAACACACAATGTGATGAAGTAAAGAATGAGTTAGGAACCTCAAATGGTTGCTGGTTTTGTGTTCCGCTGGAGATGGTAGACAGGGAGCCATTGTCAGCACTAGACAGGGGACAGATAACTGACGAGTTATGTGTTAATTTTTCTTCGTTAATTGCTTAAATCCAGTTATTACTGTCACAGCATGTCATTTAAGATCACATGTAGCCTCACTGAGTCACAGCTACACAATGTTACCACAGTGAGACCCAACACATTGATATGGAGCCTTACAGTAAAAATATATATTATACTTATTTGGATGGTGGTGCATTATATTTTTAGAAAAATTAACTACACACCTTCTTTCTTCCAGCAGCTCCTCAATAAACCCTGACTCACATCTGGGACACGTGTACTCCTGTGGGGAGAGGGAGAAAAGGGCTACTGTCACCACATGCCTTGTCATTTGTGATATGATGTTTATTGGTGGTTTACGTCTTTTTACATTTACCTGACCAGCAAAACAGACACAAATAACCTTTGTTGCGCCTGGTTTTTTTATTTATTGTTATGTCCCCATAGTAACAGTGGTGAACTTATTTTGACATGTAGGAACGCTGAATTGTTACTTCACAAATGTTACCCGGAGAAAACCCACGCACACACGGGGAGAACCTGCAAACTCCACGCAGATGCCCAACGGAGATTTGAACCCTGAACCTCCTGACTGTGAGGCCAACATGCTACCCATTCATCCACCGTGTGACTGGAAGGACAATTATTTCTAAAATATGAACACTCGTGTACAACAACTTTTACATGGTTTAACTTTAATAATTGGCGTGCACAAATTTTTTTTTAGCTCTCTTTTAACCAGCACAGGGTGTCCCCAAAAATGTATAGCCACTTTAAATAATTGTTAAGTGGGTGTTTATTTTCATTCCTTCAATTTTCAACATGTAAAACAATTTACAAACATCCTTCTATTGTTTTGTCACCGCCTGTTCTCAAACGGATGTCCATTCTGGTCCAGACACTGGCCGACAGCGCACACCATGACACAATTCTCTTGCTATTTGCGTGCGGTTGCTCTCAATTCAGCGACCGTTGCAGGTCTCATTGCGTAGTCTTTGTCTTTTAGGTATCCCCATAAAAATCATGTCACGTGGTGTGAGGTCTGGTGAACATGGGAGGGCATTCAACAAAACCCCTCCGTCCCATCCACCTGTTTGGCAAGTTCTCGTCAAGGAAGGGACGCCCATGGTAGCGACTCTCCTGAATCTCGACTCTCCTGAATCTCCCGAATCTCGACTCTCCTGAATCTCGACTCTCCCGAATCTCGACTCTCCCGAATCTCGACTCCCCCGAATCTCGACTCCCCCGAATCTCGACTCCCCCGAATCTCGACTCTCCCGAATCTCGACTCTCCCGAATCTCGACTCCCCCGAATCTCGACTCCCCCGAATCTCGACTCCCCCGAATCATGTACAACAACTCAATACTGTGCCGGACTGGAGCAGCACGTGGGTGCCAGAAGACGATTCCAGAATATGACAGCCGCGTCTACCCTAACGGGAGCGTAAACATGAAAAGAGCGCAACGGCTTTGTTTGTGCGTCGCAACAGTACTTACGGTATTTAGCGACACCCAGAATGACGTGTAATTATATCACAAACACTAACAATAAAGAGTAAAGGACTCAAGACATACTTGCTACCGGCTGGGCTTTAACTCGGAAGCTAGAGGAGAGGAACTACGTTTATTGAAACGCAGACGTGACCAGTAAAGATTGTTATCATGACTACGTTACACAGTTAATACATCATTACAGCCGGCATCTAGCTAGCTGGTTAGCCTGATAGCAGCATTAACAGCCAACGGGACCTCCCCCGGCTAACGCCGCTAGCATGCTATCATCCGTCCCCGGATTCCAAAGTGGACCTTTTTTAAATAAAAAAAAACCCCAAAACGTAACAATGTGGGGTGCGTTTAATTGTCTTTACCTCGACGTAAAGCTGCGAGTACTTACGGGGAGACGAGGACTAATCTCTGCGGAGCATCTGTGACAGAAGAACCGGCTAGGCCATGGATGTGCTTCCGCCATCTTTAGCCTCTGAGGCGGAGAGGTAGGAAGCGCTATGGAGCGCCGCAGAGGACAAACACAAGCTACAAACACAAGCTACCACAAAATAATTAATTAATATTGGTTTCCTTCTCAATAATTCTATCTAGAAATGTATATTAATGTGTCTTAACGGCACCATTGAAATAGAATCCGTGAATATGACGAGGGAGATTAATTGCACGTGCTTGTTGATGGTTTAGTATACAGCCCGATAATGCAGTGGTAATAAGTGGTTTAATTTAAATGGGAATGGAGTGCAAATTAATATTTCCGTGTTTTATGGACCTGAGTGAACGACAGCTCGGATGGAATTACACACCGGGGGTTTTACACAACGTGGGCACAAGATGGCGCTTGTGCGCACCAGCAGGTTGAGCGGTTTATGACGTCATTGCAGCGTGTCATGACGAATTCTTAAACGCCTGGTGGTGTGACTGCATAAAAAGCTTCTCACGAGGGAACATTACTTTTACAAGTAGTGGAGAGCAGTTCAAGATGTGGCAAAGGCATTTGTCTTGTTTATTTTTAGGCTGCGTACTGTTAATGTGACGACCTTAAGTGCACATTTACTGCTATAAACACAAGTCTAGAGTGTCTTAAGTGGGTAGGAGTTCTCGTTCGACTGTCCTTCAACCAACCACATCCCTCCAAGCAACTGGTCGGATGTTTGTGCACATATGGACACGACTTGGGCCGCACGGTGGAGGAGTGGTTAGCACATTGGCCACACAGTCAGGAGATCTGGATGACCTGGGTTCAAATCTCCGTTGGGCATCTCTGTGTGGAGTTTGCATGTTCTCCCTGTGCATGTGTGGGTTTTCTCCGGGTACTCCGGTTTTCTCCCACATTCCAAAAACATGCATGTTAGGTTAATTGGGGACTCTAAATTGTCCATCGGTATGAATGTGAGTGTGAATGTTTGTTTGTCTATATGTGCCCTGCGACTGGCGACCAGTCCAGGGTGTACCGCGCCTCTCGCCCAAAGCCAGCTGGGATAGGCTCCAGCATCCCCGTGACCCTAATGAGGATAAGCGGTATAGAAAATGGATGGATGGACACGACTTGCTAGTTATTCCTCCCAATGTTCTGTTTTTATAGCCGTCAGCTGGGATAGGCTCCAGCATGCCCCCGACCCTAATGAGGATAAGCGGTATAGGAAATGAATGAATGTTTAAACCAAAAAAAAAGTGACAGTGACATGTCCTATCCAGCATCGGGTGTTGTCTGTTGGGGTCATGTGGGAGCAGGAGAGGCATGTCTGTCCCATGGAGCCACATTAGAGAAGGTCTGATAGCACTGAGGTTTGCTATGTCTGCCTGGCTGAGGTAATCTCTTGTCTTCTTTGTGCCCCCCCTCGCTGCGTCACCACCCTTCCAGTCCAGCGCTCATTGCAGCGATTGTGACTGCGGGTCAGCCGGCGGTTATGTGAGCGTCGCAAAACAACTCTGGAAAAATGAACCGTGGGATCTTTTCACACCCCGAGGTTGGTGCAGATCACTGCTTGGACTGGATGGACTGTGTGGACTGCGCATTACTTGCTGGATGATTTAAAGTTGTATCTCACTTCCTTTCAGTCGATATTTCAGTGTTAAATGCAATGAAACAATGCACATCACTGTATTTTTTCAATGCCACGCAATTTTCTTGGCAACAAAATAGCATTTAAAAGAAAACTGTACCAAATTTCACTTAATAATAAAAGGTTTGACTGTAAAAACAATTAAATGAGCACCAAAAAAACTGCACTATTTTCTCAATAATATGCATTTATTCATTCATTTTCTATGAAATAATAAAAATTTAATAAGTGTATACCCCATTTAAGTTTCACATTTTCTTGTTATTGTTGTAGTTGACATTGGAATTTGCCAGATTTTGTCATACACTTCCTTTTTTTGTTTACCGTTGAGTAAGATCTTTGCAGCAGAAGTGCTCCTTCACAACTGTCCATGGTTTTTTTTTGCTCCCCATAGTGAACACTCATTTGCTGTGCTGTAACTGAAGGAGTAATGACTCATAGATTTTTCATACCGGCCTCTAAGTGACGTTAATGTCGCTTTACATTTGCTCTTTTGACCAGCACTACCGTTTCAAAGGCATATGAGACATAACGTTTTGGCACTGGATCCCAGAAGGGATGAACGCATATTACCTTACTGTACCGCTTTAGTCATGCGTCAGTTGTTTTGAGTCCCTCCCTTCATTGGAAGACTCTCTGTCGCGCCAGACCCACTCTAGTCTGTTGTCACGTTGTGCATCACGCATATGCACACACACACACACGCACACAGACGCATATGCAAGACATACTCATAGAGCAAAACATCCAACACTGCTTGTGATGTTCCACAATAAGATACCAAGTACTACGCTGACGCATTTGGCCTGATGTGATCAAGCAGCTAAGAAAATAAAGATGTTGCAAGAGGGACATATGCACGTTACTAGCAGCTTGTTGCTGTTTGTTGTTATGGAGGAGTGGGGCAATTTACGGTATGCTATGGTGACGCTTTATTTTTGTTTAAGCCACCACTGTTACTTTGTTATACAGTGGAACCCCCCCGTAAGTCTAACAAAACTTCCAAACCTCATCTTGTGAAACTTTGTAGCCGTCATATCAAAACACTTGCTGATAGAGGAGCTCAAATTGGCCCACAAGCCCTTAATAAGAGAGGCAAAGCTCCTTATATAGATTGTTTTATTATGTTGGCTCCTCTGATAAACGGACCAACTATGTCCGTGGACAGGACAACTACTCCTGTGTGTGTCTCAGGACAAAAACGTCAGCTTGCTGCTAGTGAGCAACGCTTCTGTTATGTAGGCAATGTGTGACTACTGGCTCATCGGTTCACTTGACTCTGTTGGTTGACAAGACAGTCACTCCAATGATGACAACTGTGTGATGATAGCCATAGAACCAGATATGGAAGTTATTGTGCCAAAGGAAATTGTCTGGTTGCTCTGCACAACATCTAGAGTATGTAATAATGCCTAATAACAACGAGGAAACACCAATGTCTCCTGTGTGAAGCCACGGACCAATCACAGCCAACGTGGCTCTCGTAGCTGTGCTTCCTATGCATTTGAACAGGAAAAAGGACAATTCAGCTACTTTACTAATGAAATAATTGAAATGATTTGATTGAAAATGAAAATCAATGTAAAGCACGCACCATTGAAGTAAAATGGAGCAATTCATACGTTTGTTTTACTATTCGGTATTCACATGCAATAGAAAGGAAAGACCACCAGGGGGCAGTGGTGAAGCTCAGCCTCACTAGCCGATCCTGACCGCGTGTCACTGCTTATGAGTAGCGGGGGTGTGCTGGATGTCTACCCTAGCTGACTTTAGGTGAGAGGTGGGGTGCACCCTTGACTCGTCACCAGCACAATTCACACCTATGGAGAGAAAACCCACACATGCACGGGGAGAACATGCAAACGCCACACAGAGATACCAAGTGGAGATTCAACCCCAGGTCTTCAGACTGTGTGGCTAACATGCTATCCACTCGGCTACAACAAACACCGATAACACATTAGATAAATCACAAGCAGATTCAAAACATCAACAACTTTTGCCCCAACTTTGGCACTCTGGTATTACCAGCGATGAGAGACGACTCACAGGGGTGGCAATACTTGTTGCGCCTCGGCTAAGTGCCTATACGTTGGAGTGTAACCCAAAGAAAGAGAGGGTGGTCTCCCTCCGACTTCGCTTAGGGGCACGGGTCATGACCGTTGTTTGTGCTTATGCACCATACAGTAGTAGGTAGGTACAGAATACCCAACCTTTTTCCCTAGAAGAAGTTCTGTTTGGTGGTCCTCCTTGGGATGTCCTTGTTAACAAGAGAAGGATGGATAGTGAGATCAACAGGTGCATTGGTGCAACATCTACAGTGATGCGGACTCTGCATCGGTCTGTTGTAGTGAAGAGGAAGCTGATGGTCTCAATGTACCGATCTACTGTATGTACCTTTTTGGCAATTTGGGTAGTGACTTTAAGGACAGGATCATGGGTACAAAGTCATCCATCGGGTGGCTGGGCTCTCCCTTAGAGATAGGGTGAGAAGCACCGTCCTTCAGGAGGAGATTGCAGCCACTTCTCCTCTGCCTTGGTTGGGGCTTCTGGTCTGGATGGCTGCCAGACGCCTCCCTGGTTAGGCCTTCTCTGCTTAGGCTGCTGCTCTCGCAAGCTTTCCCTGAATAAGCAGAAGAACATGGATGGATCGTTTACTTGTATTTACACACGTATGATGGATGTTACAATGTTACTTCCAATGTTGTATGTACAATTAATAAAGATTGAATGATAGCAACAGTTTGACCATAGAACAAATTATTTCCCTTACTTTCCATGGGACCAATTTTGAAAACTAAAAAAAAAATCCTCTGCATTTTCATGTTAAAAACCTTTCCAGGAAGCAAAGATCTTACGCAGCCATTTTCAACGAAATCCATTTGCATTGGTATAACATGTAAATGGCGTGCAGGGATCAATATGTAGAAAATATACGACCTTGGCCCAGCGTTTGAAATACCATCTGATGCAGATACATTGCAACGGTGGGCGCAGCTCTTGATATGTATTAGTTTCAGCTGTGCGATGGAGCTGTTTACAATGCGGTGACGCTCTCCAGCTTGCGTGGGTGGTCCGCAGTGCCTGGTTTCATCACAAGCTCATTTTTCATGCTCAATGCTGTCTGGCGACTTACTGGAAGCGGGACGGAAACTCTGCAGAAATGCGGTGTATCCCATGTGGATGTCATTGGCGTGTCACGGCATGAGGACTTGGCCTCAGCAAGGGGAGCAGTGTTGGCGTCACATCATTGCTCCCCTTACATCAGAGGTGGTGATGTCAGGCAAGTGACTAATTGTGTGTTTGGAACAGAATGCCAAGGTTGAATTGGAACAGTACCATCGCTTTCACGTTTGTCAGGCGTTGTATCTTAGCAGACCATTTTCTGGAGGAGGGCACCCTACCATTCTTCAACCTGGAGCGAGTGGCAAGCAGTGACACTCAGAGCAGATGTCTGAAAGAAGTGAAAGACTCATGATGCATCGTATCTGTCTGCTACCTTTGACTTATCATCTGCATCTATAGATCTATACCATAACCCCTTAGGAAGAAGTCCAGGGGAGTAATATCTGGTGAGCAGTGGCCCATCCATCCATCCATCCATTTTCCACCGCTTATCCGGGTCCGGGTCGCGGGGGCAGCAGCTTCAGTAGGGAAGTCCAGACTTCCCGGTCCCCAGCGACCTCTTCCAGCTCCATCGGGAGGACACCAAGGCGTTCCCAGGCCAGCTGTGAGACATAGTCCCTCCAGCGTGTCCTAGGTCTTCCCGGGGGCCTTCTGCCGACCGGGCATGCCCGAAACACCTCACCAGGGAGGCGCCCGGGAGGGATCCGGACTAGATGCCCGAGCCACCTCAACTGGCTCCTCTCGATGTGAAGGAGCGGCGGCTCTACTCTGAGCTCCTCCCGGATGGCCGAGCTCCTCACCCTATCTCTTAGGGTGAGTCCAGCCACCCTACGAAGGAAACTCATTTCCGCCGCTTGTATCCGCCATCTCATTCTTTCGGTCATGACCCATAACTCATGACCATAGGTGAGGGTGGGAACGTAGATCGATCGGTAAACAGAGAGCTTTGCCTTCCGGCTCAGCTCTCTCTTCACCACGACGGTCCGGTATAGCGACCGTATTACTTCTGATGCTGCACCGATCCGTCTGTCGATCTCACGACAGCAGTGGCATGGATGAAAATACAAAAACTAATAACAACATAACATATTTCATTTTTGTCCATTGAACTATGTTATACATGTATTTCTTATAAGATCCTAATTGTTTTTAACATTTTCAATGAAATACAGGGAAGGAACCCAAGATGAGGCCACCGAGAGCGTGGCATCTCGGCTTAGTGTGCAATCCTTGCCTACTGTCACGTGGGCAGTTGGCTCATGGTGCCTGCCAGTTTCTATTTGCCATCATGTCACCATAGTGTCACCATAGTGTTGCAGAAAAATCTATTATACACCATGGCTTCCTTCAGCCTGTGTAATGTCTTTCATGAAAGTGTAACATCATTGTTTTTGCTGATCAGGCAATAAAATACATAAATATCTATGGGAGTCACTCACAGTATTACTGCATCTTGAAAGGGGCAGGTTTGTGTGAGCTGGAAGGTGCTTGTCACTGCCTTTCTTCCTTAGAGAAAAAGACAGCATTTTTGTTTTTTTTATTATTTCTGCTAACTCTAGCTAATCCAGTATATTCAATATGTTTTATGCTCTGCTGAATGAATGAATGAATGTGACTGCCAACATAGAGGATTATATACCCAAACTCACCAGGAGGTGATCTAACTTTTACAAATAGTATCAGAATTTTTCCTATAAAAGGAAAAGCTGCATGTGCTACATATACAAATCAAAAGTAAGAACACAAATGTTTTTCATTTTATGAAAAAAATACATAAATGGTTCTAAGCAGTTATCTGAAAACATTTATAATACATTTTTGAAGAAAAGTGAATTATTTTCCTCCTGTTTTGGTTATTTTAATGAGCAAACTGTATTTACATTGTTTTTTTTAAACTCTAAAGGAGTCAAGTGCCTCACCAGCCATGAACCTCGCTGCAGGTGAGCGAGGTGGGCAGGAAATTGGGACATTTCTTTTATTTAGCAGAACACATTTTGTTCAACAGAGTACCAGAAAAACACGTAATACAACTTTGATAACCACAAAGTACAACGAACAAATCCAACATATCTCATCAATTGCTTTTGTAATGCATCCACCCATTTTCTAAGTTGCTTATCCTGACTAGAGTGGCGGGGGTATACTGGAACCCTATACCAGCTAACTGTAGGCGAGCGGCCAGTTACACCCCGGACGGGTCGCCAGCCAGTTGCAGGGCACATATAGACAAACATTCATACCTACAGACCATTTAGAGTCGCCAATGAACCTAACAACATTGTTTTTGGAATGTGGGAGGAAACCGGAATACCCGGAAAAAACCCACACACGCACGGGGAGAACATACAAGTTCCTCACAGAGATGCCCAACAGAGATTCAAACCCAGATCTTCCAGAACTCCTGACTGTGTGGCCAACATGCCAACCACTGGGCCTGCTTTTGTAATATATTTTCTAAATGGAATAATGAGCTAAAACGATCACACTGCAGCATTGGTATTGTTTTTACGCTTTTAAAAAGTCCTTTATTTTGAGAGCTTTTGTAGGAGGTTATTTCCTGCTTTACGGAGCACGACGGGAGAGGAAGGACAGGGCTCTTGTTAGCATTCCTGGCAGTTTTATTATCACTTTATTTATATTAAACTTACCCGTGTTGCTTTTTTATTCATGTTACATTTGATTTTGATTTATATTAAACATTATTTAGTTTGGATGTAGACCGGATCAGAACCATAGCTCCTGCTTTCATGCCTGCACAGGTAGACCAAGGCATTTTAGAATACCTCTGAAGTGGCTCCTAGTCTTCGAATGTGTTAGAAAGGACTTTGTGTTCTCTGACAGACATTTCAACACATGCGTGACAAACGTGTTATTCCGAAATGTGTCTGCTTGAAATTCCTGAGCGCCACATACTTATGTCAAATTTTTTATAAAGCCAGCGTAAGGATAATTAATGAGGCTCCCTTGAGTCCAACTCATTAAACATAAACAAGAACAGCCATGTTCTTCCATTGTGTATGCCTGTTGTATGCAAGTGGCGCTGGTGGCGTTTGATTGCAAAACAACAACAGCACCAGCACACGAATATAAACACCATGTCCCAAAGTTGAACCAGATGCCGCTATATGTCAACAATGATGGCGGTGGCAAAGAAACAGCAAGACAAGAGAAGGGAAGCGAGTCAATAGCCAAGATATCACCTCCTTGAAACGTTTGTTCCTTCTCTCCTCTCATCGAACAGAGAGCAGGAGGGACGGCATCCTTGAGAGGAGTAGCCATGCTCAAAGACGGATTTAATTCTGTCAGAACCGCACTCGCTGCACGCACACCAGGCACCTCAATGCAGTCACAGAGGTGGGAGGTGGGACCACGTGACTCACAGCATTTTTAATGATAACCGTCATCTTGCCTGATAGAAATAGTGCAAGTCGAAATAGTCCTCACAGTCAAAGGCCAGAGCACACTTGCTCAACCATGAGCAGATACCCGTACTCCTTTGGCTGCAATTGGACACCAATCCAAGTCTTACACAGTTCACATCAGGTTCACGGTGGATTGTTTGGTGTGGCGTTACTACTAATCCGACAAGCATGCACAGTGTAAATGTTTCAACTGACTCGACTCCTACAGTCGGTGGGTCGGTGGTGTGCAAAATACTGTTGGGGCAAGTTAGGGTAAAAAAAACAAAACAAACATTGGCATTACAGCTGTGACTATAGACAACCTCCTGATGTATTTTATTTTTAAATTACCAACATCCTGTTGTATCTTTTAACTCCACATGTTGCCAGTAGCTGCATTTGAAGTATCCTAACTGGTCAGCATCAGCACCAGCACCATGTTAAATGTTGGTTGCACTAGTCAGCTCTTGGCATAAATGTCATGTGCGTTCCACTTTGTGTATTTTCTTTCCCTTGGCAAAGCAAATTTGAATAACGAAAACGTCATAGTGCAGAACCTTTGTCCCGACAGTTACCTCTCACTGACGTTTTTTCGGCAGAGTCGATACAAACGGAACAAAGCAAAATCGTGTGCGGTCACAGAACGTCAAAACAAAAATGGTATTCTTCAAAGTAAAAGCCTGCATTCGGCGAAATGTTGCAAACGTTCGACAGACAACGGGCATGCAGGCTTTGGTTTGTTGAAAATGGATGTTAAAATCTGGCCTCGTGCTTGTGAACCTAGGCACGTGCATCATCTCGTCTCATGAGCTGGGTGTCTTGTGACATATATATATTCATATGAATATTTCTACACAAATGTACTTGTATGGGACAATCTCCTGTCACATCAGTTACTCAGCTACATGGCCAGGAAAGTCCACACTGCGTATCCACATAAGGCAGCCACAACTCAAAAACGCCCTTACATTTATGAAAAGATAAGAATTGCACACGGTTATATCAAGTGGAAACAAAAGAGAAGGAAGACGCTGAGTGCCATATCTTGCTTTATGTGGAAACAGTACAGAAGTACAAAAATATGATGCATTTCACAGTTGGTATTACACATGAGACAGGAAGGAGTTTGTGCAGTCACTTGAACGGTTTCCTGTGGAGACGTACTTTAGGAGTTCATTAGAGTCATCCGGCAGATGTCAACACCGCGCAAGACTACATCAAGCGTCGGCCCAGAGAGCTACTGTGGTCCATTCCGAGACCAGTTCAATCCATCCCAAGGGTGCTTGACAGGAGGTATTGTTGCAGTTGTTTGGACGTGGTCGGTGTAAACATAACACGCTGTACAGGTTGGTTTACGGTTTTTTTTCCATCCCAAAAAACAACTTTAGCAATCTCGGTGCAGCTTTGAAAATTGCCGAACAATAAACCAGCTCTCGCCACAAATTAGGACTTCTTCCCATCAACTTAATGGTGGGAAAAAACCAGTTGCGAAATGAGACTGTAAAAATGTGGTTTGCCTGCCAGTGGGAGAATAAACAGAAAGCACAATAAATATATTGTTTTGGATACACGGATATGTTAAGAGGATTAAGAACATAAATAGTGATTGATACCTTCTCCAATAAATAGTTGTGGTAATCTATTTACAATATGCACACGTCTCTCGTAGAGTTATGTCTTGTTCTTGGTGCGTTCATCTGCCACAAACGAACACAAACGGCTTTTTTTAAGTGGGCCATCTTTTTGCATGGGCTACCATACCGGGGTGTAGCAAGTAGCGCAGCTATTGAGAATTTTATACCCCTTTAGGGCTGGCCAGGCAAGACCTGCGATGTTGTCAGCTTCAAGGAATTGTGTACAGATCCTTGCAACCTCGGGCCGTGCTTTATCACGTTACTGCATGAGGTGATGCTCGTGGATGGATGGCACAGCAGCGGGCCTCCCAATCTGGTCATGGTATCTCTGTACACTCAAAATGGTATCAATAAAATACACCGGCCGGTACCGTAGCCCCACTGTGTCACTCAATGAGCACGCTTGAGATGCTCTGGATCTGCGTTTGCGGTATTTGAGACAAATGGTGGTCGCCCCAGATATTGACGGGTTTTCCGACCACCCGGGTCCCGCCCCCAATAGAGTTACCGCACAATCCTGCAATAATCATGCTGTCTAATAAGTGTCTTCATATGCTGCACCTTTGAGGGGGATGAATCTTGAATGCATACACACAACAAGTTGAGTTCAGCTCATGAAAAACAGGAACAAAACCAAAATGGTGTGTTTATATTTTTGTTGAGTACGTTACTAACCAAACGAGGCGTCTTGTTTGTAAGGCGCATGACTGAATTTGCATGAACACACAATGCAGACCTTGGAGACAATGACGCACAGAGACCCTGAAATGGGCATTGGAGGGGCAGCCCTATTACTGTGGAAAAACTACAAGTCTACATTGGCCCAACGTGCACCACTGCGTCCATATCCAATTATTTACAAAAGGGGGGGATGACTGTCATTAAAAAAACAACACGGGTCATCTTGGAAAGAATCTGCAGAATCTATACAGCGTTTTCCTCGCTGCCGTCAAAAATATGCGCTTTCCTTGGAGGACCTGCAAAGGAGAGGCAGAGTGAGGGAGGTGATGGGCAAGGAAGAGTGACAAGAAGTGTGAAGCATACTGACTGTTGCAGTGGCCGTAGTGGCGTACTCCTATAGAGCGGCCAAGGAAGCAGGTAGCGCGGCGGAGGTGGCAGGCGCTGGGATAGGTGATGTTGTCATTGCCGCAGATGGCCTGCTCGGAGGGCATGGGCTTGGGGCAGGGAGTGGAACGGCACATGACGCAGTGGGCACTGTCGGTCTGGTCGGTCACACATGTGTGCGTCCCCGGACACACCACGTTGGAGCACGACTCTGTGGGTTACCAAGCCAAAACCTAAAAAACTATAATGACTTGCCACGCCGCAGCACATCGTAGCAGAACCTGTTCCCCCTGAAGGTTGTACAACCTGGACCTCACCACCAGTGATAGAGAAAGCGTGATGATAACCATAGGGAAATTGTTTTACTTGTCATCTTGGAATGGATTATGTGTTCCCTTTAGTCTGCTATGCTAATATGGGCTTTAGAGGCAGGTTGCATATCCTGGCCATGCTAGGGCATTGTTGTCCCTCTGTTGGCCTTTAATCTTATGCAGCATGAAAATATAGAATATTTGGAGTAATCGCTTTTTGTCCATAATTAAATCACAATTAATCACAAGTTTTTATCTATAAAACTTAGGGATATAAATCTCTTTACACTTGTTACGCAACTACAATAACTATATCTAATTGTATGTAAAGGGATGTCAATTTTGGAAATATGGGCCATTGTTTCATTTTAAAAAATATATACATCACAAAATATAGAAATCGCCCAGTGTGTGCATGTTTAAACCACAACAATAACACACATATTGTTCAAGGAATACACCGGCAATGATTATTGTTGTCGCTTTGCTTACTTTTGCACTCTCCCTGGTACATGACCTCCAGGTCGGGGTGTCCCATGCAGCGGGCCATCAGCAGCACGCACTCGTCCTTGTAGGACTTGCCATCGCTGCCGCACACGGCGTGCTGGAGTGCGATGTGGGAGCAGTCGGGAGAGCACACGCACTGCGGCCTTCCCACCTTCATCTTGCAGACTTTGCCAGGGCCGCACTTGACGCCCTCGCACGTCTCTGTGCAAAAGAAGCCCACAAGCGTGTAAAAGGAGACAGCTCTGCAAGTTTTTACCTTGCACGAAATTCCCAGTAATTGCATCTCATTATTGCGCGCTACACATGGAGAAGGACGGGTTGGGGGGGAGGGGGAGGCTGTGTGTTGCGGGGAGCGTCGCGCCTGCTGGAATGTGAGCCTGGCATGTTTTCATAACACGTCCGTGTGTTAATGTCTGGCGGCAAACGGGGCCAGTGCTCCTGCAGAGGACTTGGCGGACTTCAAGTGACTTTGGGGGAAATGTAACAGAGATTTCCAAAGTGCGGCCCATTTGCACGCAGATTGTTTTTTATTGGCCAGCAGCATGTCAAAGTCAACGTGGGGTGCACATGTTAGCATGTCGGAACATTACACAGATAACAAAAAGAAAAAACCGGTAATGGCCCAAATCCTCCCAAAATGGCACCTCACACCGATAACGTGCATCTTGCAGTAAAAGCTCCTTGAGGACTTTCATACATCCTGCCATGATTTCCCCAAGGTTTGGGGGTGTGGAGGGATGGGTGTGGCATCCTTAAAAGATGTTGGATTTTGCTAAAGCCCTCAGAAAGGTGATAATCCAACACAGTGAGAGCATGGGGGTTCTAAAGATCGTGACACCAAAGTCCGGTTATTTCCTGGCTCCCACTCGTTTCATTTGGTTACTCTGCCAGTCATGTCTGCGTTTTTGGACACACACACACACACACACAAGCCCAGCTCTCCAAAGTGGAAGCATGGATAGCTTTGTTATGGCCTGGGAACACGTGGAGGGACAGCATCATATTTCCACATTCCTCTTTCTTCGGAGTTTAGGGACAAGGCCAGATTATTAATAGCATGAGCGCATCGTTTAACAATTCGTCTGCAAGTGGACCTGGATGAACCGAGCAAAGGGAAGCTCCTCCAAGCAGCTGGGTGGAGTTATGTGGAACCACTTTCTCACTCGCTGACTCCTCTCCTCGTCTGCCTTTTGTTAGCAAGACACATCGGTCCCACTTTCAAAAAATGCACCTGCACACGCAAGTGAGATCCAATACACGAGTGCCGTATCATGTAGTGCGTTCACCAGACAATGCGTCTGTGTTTATTTACCCGCATTTGTGTTATGGTGGTTGGAGTCTCACTCGGCAGCATATTTAGATGGAGCTTGTAGTCCTCTAAAGAAGAGAACAAGTGTTTGGGCAATGACTAGAGAGTTGAATGATTTTGCAATTAGTAGAAAAAATAATTACACTATGAAAATAAGGTTGTAAACTCCTAAGCATAAAGTTTTTTCTAATTTTCTTTCCAGAAATGTGTATTTTTACAAAGTCATAATCCTACAAAATATAGTATAATATACGCTGACTGTACAGAGGAAAGCAAATGTTGTTTTTTTGAAAATGATTACAAGTTGTAGTCTCATGAGAATAAAAATAGTTTTTTTTTTCCCCAAGAAAGGCGTACTTGTAAAAGTTGAACTTTTTTCAGTCGTAATTTTACAAAAACAAAATGTAAGTTACAACAATTTGAGGCAAATACTGTAAGTCCAACAAGAACTAAACTCAAAATGATTATTTTAAAGCATTTATATTGTAATTTGAAACATGGATATACGATATATATTTCATCATTTAAAATCTATATGTACAATAAAAATACTTTCTGGTCAAACAAATGTCAAAATAAACGTGTTGGTGTTACATTTTTTTTAATTGGACAGCAACAATGGATTATTGTTACGAGCTTGATTATATGATGTTGCTGTATAAAGAAACCTCATATTAGCTGCATGCCATACACCGCGACCAGCAACCACAAAGCCATATTATTCAATCAATCAATCAAAAGTGAACATTGATATCTTTGTAAGACGGAATGTGTTAGAGTTATTTTACTGGAGCTCCTTGTATTGTGCCGGTGTACCTAATGTTATGACATTTTTTGGTCAGCCATCCCATTCTGATCAGAGATTTTTTTTTGAACGAAAGTAAAAATACGGAGCATTTGTGGGAAATGATGTCAACGGCAAAGAACGGCAAAATACGGAACTTTGGTCCTGTCCAGAACGGAGTACGTTTTTGTTCTTTGTTTACCTTTGCAGGGTTTACAGGAGACGATTCCCAAGAAGCCCAGCAGGTTGACCTCATTCATGGGCAGACTGGTGTTGGACCACGCCGTGTCCAGGCGCCCCCCGGCGCAGCACTCCTCTTTGGTGACCCCTCTCATCAGCACCATGTCACACCGTTGGCTCTGCTGCAGCCAGCACATCCCGCCTGTAGACAGACAGGCAGAATAATGGACGGATGCCGTTTGCTCTTTTCATCCAACAATCGGAAGCCATTTAGCACCAAAAGGAGGCTACAAAAATCACCTAAAACACAAATAACAATCACGAGCACCGTGTCTTAAGTGCAAAAAACTCAAACATTCAAAGTCCACTCACCGCTGGCAGGGTTCCTCCCGATCTGATAAAAAGTGAGACTGACAGCAAACATAAAAAAGTGAATCATCTTGAGCTGCCGTTCCTGAAAAACGAGCAAAAGAAGTTACGTTCCTCTCGCTCTAACCTTCTGACTTGAGCTTGCTGTTCTGGCCTTCACTCTCTCCTTATGTGAATGGATGTGTTGTGGTTAAGCGAGGTCCCCCCTTCCTCCCTGCTCTGTATAAATATTTAGCCCAGATGGAATTATGCTGCTGGGATGGGCGAATCCTCTCAGCCAGTAATAAGCCGGGGCAGGACACAACTGTGACGCTGACTCAATTTCCAGAGTCGGGAAATGATCCCTCCAGCGCCAGACGCCGGCCACTTCCATGACCTCATAAAAGACTTCTCCACCATGTTAGACTAATCAAGGGCTCATTGAGTGCATAGCTGCAGGCTGTGTTTTGTCATTAGCGCCAACATTCAATCAGCTTTTCACAGACTACCAGAGGGGTCTCGCTCAACTGTTTGGGTAAACACTTTAAAAACCTCTGAATGTGTACAGTCAATGTTTGGATCCACGTTGTCCTCTTGTCTCCTCCAATCATATTCAGCACAGTTTGGTCCAGAAGTAATTGGACAGTGATAGTCAGTTTTTGCTATCATTTTGCCGTTTTTTTCATTACAGCAGATGGGACCTAAAATAATCAGAATGTGGTGGAAGTTTAGAATGTCCCATGGAGGAGTATTCGGGTCAAGAAATAATTACACTAGGGACTACGGAACGACCGGTTCAGGGTGTACCCCGCCTCCCGCCAAACGTCAGCTGGGATAGGCTCCAGCATACACACGACCCTAATGAGGATAAGCGGCATAGAAAATGGATGGATGGATGGACTAAGGAATTGTTAAGCATTGGGAAAAATGTTTTTTTTCAAGTTGTAATCATGGCAGTTTCTCCCTCTCTCAAGCTCATCTCTCCCTCAAGCTTTTGAAAATATGGTTGTTTGGTGGTGGACTATGGCCTATTATTAGTCCAAAATATTGACAGATAAGCCCTATGAAATATTCTGGTCAATAGGCGTCAGCAATGTTGCATTGAGACATTTCCTTAGACTGCATTGACACTGCATGGAGTCAGCCATGTCTGACACAATAGAGTGAAAAAAAAGTTCTCCCATTTCATGTGGAAGTGGTACATTTTGGCTTCTTACTTTGTCTTTCTTTCCCACTCTGTTTGAAACAGTTAAGTTTAGAATGAATACAATTGGAGGCTAATTAGTTAGCTTTGGCACTTGCTACATGATTTGAGCGGCGGCCGTCTCGTGTCCCTGCAGTGAGCCTTCTGCGCATTATTGTTGCGCAATGTAGTTTAAACAATGACAGGATTGTAAACGTGACTATTAGGGGTGTTATTGCATGTCTACAGGGCTCTTAAAATAGTAAAAAAAATATTTTGTTTATGAATATTGAATCCTACTTTGTGGAAATTCACTCAGAGCGGGTAGGTCTGGAAAAAATGAACCGGGACAACTCTAATCTTATGAAGTTGGATATTTTTGAGAACAATTGATGGGGGGTGGTGTTTTATTCCGAAAAATATCAAATTGTTTCAAAATGTAATCTTACAACATATTACATTTTTTCAGTTCAGAGGTGAATACATTCACATTAAAAATGCCTTTCAAAGTACTTTCATTTGTACCACAATGATGTGGTATGCTTTGGATCCTAAACTGCAACATTCATTCTCCATGATTTTCATTATTCTGACACAAGTTGCTTCTGTCATTTCAGAACATGGGAGTTTTTTTTATTTACTGGCAAAGTTTAGCGTTCCTGTTCCAGAAAGTAAGAGGTTCAAACCGTCTGACCGTCTGAATTAACATTGTATTGCTACAATGTTGTGATGTCTACACTCCAATCTCATCATTTTTCAAGTCACAACTATTGTGCTGTAAAGAGACAAATCGTGCAAACCTCATTGTTGCAACACGGACTTGAGTCTTTTCCAATTTGGTTTCTGCAGTGAGACCAGAGTCTGTCATTTCACACACTCAAAGGAATGGGGGGGACTTCCAATAGGGCTACTTTTGCCCACTTGCTGACATATCAAATTACATAAAGTGCCTAAAAGTGATCAGACTGTTCCAGTCTTGCCACATTTTGTTGACTGTCTGGTTTCCCCGTTATCTGGTCCAACTGTTGCGGTTGCAACAAGTCTCTCAACTTTGGAGTACATTTGAGCGTGGGAGGAAAAGAGGGAGGGACGGTGCCCTGCCCTTGAGCAAAGCTATGAAAGAATACATATGAGATATTATTGAGCAGCTGATCACCAATTGGCGCTTCGAGGATAACAGGCAACATACCCAAGCGGGGAAAAAGGGATACATAGGATGGTGGGTCTGTCGCAGGCAGTGCATTTCTGCAACCATCAAACAGCACATAAAGTGTGGAGACAGTTCTAGATCGTACCACACACAAGGCCCTATGAAAACCCAAATTTAGTGTTATTCGTTTTAAATGTTTTAACCTCTGCTTTTTACATTTTCCACTTAAAAAGGTCCCCTGTTATGCATAATGCATGATGTTTTAACAGCAATAGGTACATTTAGAGCCTGCCATGAGCACCGAACTCTCGCTCACTTGTTTGCGCCATTAAGAGAAGAGGTGCTCAAATGTTCACAGTTGGAGGCTTTTTTTTTCATGATGTCGTGAGGGAAAGATCTCCTTCAAATTACACCGCTTCTGACACACCCCTAGCTAGATGGACCCGCCCCGTGGACACACCCACCAATTCACAGAGGACAGCCATGTAAACACAGGCTTCTCTACACATCTGAAAAGAAAGCCTGGATCTCTGCCAGCTATCCGTCAGTCAGTTACAGCCTTGAAGCAGTAAGTCGGATCGTTTTTGTCATCACGGAATATGCAAATTTTGCATGATTTGCATGAGTTACTGTACTGTATGCTCCAAACATCCTTCCGGACTCTTTCGCCACCTGATTATTAAAAGTGTGCTCTAGTAAGTGTGCACAGCAGCGTACCACCAAGTTTCCTTTTCATCACAATTGGCAGAAAAATGGAGGTCGCCCTCGCTATCTCAAGTCCTATCAATGATGTCAGTTCATCGTCATAATCAGGATCCCAAGGGCACGGAAGGAATGCCGTCTGAACTGAGTGTGGAAAAGAAGCGAGTGTGCGAGCACTGGGTGGGCTGCCTCCTCACCGGGTCTCTGCCCAAAGCCCCTCATATGGTTTGCATAATTGCTGCCGAGGCGTACAAATGAATACAGCATGGCCGGGAGAGGCCAGCACGCTCTCAGTGTATGATCTTTAGTTGAGTCCTCGTTTTTCAGCAAGTATGGGGCCTCCTTTCATGTGGCAGGGCTCCGTGAGACGCAACGAAAGTGAATAATTCCATCGTGCTCTGTGTCTAATAAATAATAGTCAATCTTCACGAGGAACCCTTTTGACCCGACAGGTGTGAACCTGCTCTCGTTCATGGGAACACTGTTGCCATCCAGTGGAACAGTCACGGTGATGGGTTGCAAAAAAAAATTGACTTGCACACTTGCAGGTCAGCCTTAATGCAGCACAGAACCGAGATGAGGTTTTTCTTCAAACAACTTCATTGAATGTAGATTTGAGTCGCAGGCACACAGCACACTAATTAGCCCTGGGCCTTCAGTGAGGACTGAAGTGACCCAATCCACCTCACAAACCATCAATAACATACAAAAATGCAAAATAACTATGCATGACATTACAGAATTGGGGATGAATACAATAAAGTGGACTGGGGACCAGTCCAGGGTGTACCCCGCCTCTCGCCCAAAAACTGCTGGGATAGGCTCCAGCATCCCCGTGACCCTAATGAGGATAAGCGGTATAGAAAATTAACGAATGAACAATAAAGTGGGATCTCTCCTACTTCTAAGCATTCTCAGATGCAGTATGACAGACTCTAAAACACGTACAGTATTTCAGGCTGTGTGTCAACGGAAGCACCGCTTCTACAGTTTTCCTACAATCCACCCTCAAAACTGGCAGCGAGGTGCAGAGATGGGAGGCTGGAGTCACACGACTTGACTCAACACAGACGCGAGTCACAATTTTTAGGACTTTTGAGTGGCTTGACAAATGTTGCAAAAAGACTCGACTTTGACTTGATGTTCTCGACTTTAGACTTTTAATCTCGTACATTTACGACTTTAAATCTTGACATCTTAAATGATCAGGACAACTAACTATTATTTATTATTTCTGTTATTGTTTTGTTTTTGTTTTTTAACTCAGCTCTCTTTGGCCCTACAAGTTGTTTTATTACAAATATGTTTTATTACAAATATGTAATAAAACAAGTCAAAAAGTTTATAACTCTTGTTTTTAAACTTTGAATCTGTTAAACTGGCCTAATTAAAACGTGTTTGACTTGACACAACTTGCAGACGTACAAACATACATCAATGACTGCGTAGTGATGGCATCCTTCCATCCATTCGTCCTTCCATTTTCTTCCGCTTATCCGAGGTCAGGTCGCTAGAGATGTGATTTATGTTTTCTCTGAGGGGAGCCGGATCTTGGTGAGATGTTCTTTTCAAAGAGCCGTTCAAAAAACTGGCTTGTTTGGGTGTGACCAGGATGGACAGGATCAGGAATGAGCACATCAGAGGGACAGCACATGTTAGAGGTTTTGGAGATTAAGTCAGAGAGGACAGACTGAGACGGTTCGGACTTTAACACGTAAAAAACAAAAAACCACAAAGCAGGCTACTGTGAGTTTCCATGAAAAACAGCTTTTAGTGCAAATACTTTCACATAAGAACATTGTTTTTGTTCACTCTTCTCATACAGAAAAAACAGCTTTCCCGCTGCGACTCGATTCCCATCGTTCATGTTAATGAGCTGTTCAAAAGAACCGGTTCATTTGTGAATGTCAAAACAGTACAAGTTGCGGAGGCAGCAACTTAAGCAGGAAAACCCAGACTTCCCTCTCCGCAGCCACTTCGTTCAGGTCTTCCGTTCCCAGGCCAGTCTCCTAGGTGTTCCCCGAGGCCTCCTACCAGTCGAATGTGGCCTGAAGGAGTCCGGGAGGGATCCTAACCAGATGCATGAGGCACCTCATCTGGCTCCTCTCGACGTGAGTCTCTCCTGGATGACAGTGCTTCTCACCCTATCTTTAAGGGAGCGGCCAGCCCCCCTGCGGCGGAAACTCATTACAGCCGCTTCTACCTGCGTTCTTGTCCTTTGGCACTGCCCAAAACTCCAGACCATAAGTGAGGGTAGGAACGTAGATCGACCGGTACATTGAGAGCTCGGCCTTCCGGCTTTCGAGCCTTTCTCTTCACGCTCTACACTGCTGCTTGCATATAGATCTGCAGCGTGTCATGTTCAAAAGTACTCTGACGACACCGCTACGGTAGCACGTGTGAAGGACGGGGACGAGGGTGAGTACAGGGAACCTGTTGCTGCATCCACCACCTGGAGCTCGGGACAATAGTCTTATCCTCAATGCAGCAAAACCAAGGAGATGATCATTGACTTTGGCAGGAAACCCTCTCATCGACCTGTCACATTCATTCATTCATTTTCTATGCCTCTTATCCTCATTAGGGTCACGGGGATGCTGGAGCCTATCCCAGCTGGCTTTGGGCGAGAGGCGGGGTACACCCTGGACTGGTCGCCAGTCAATCGCAGGGCCTGTCACATTGAATGGGGAGAATATCAAAGTGGTCAATACCCATAAATATCCGGGTGCACAACGTGATCGCAGACTGGACCGGTCAGTACAGGCACGGGTACCTCTATAAGAAAGTACATAGGAGGCTGTTTTTTCTCAGGAGACTCGGGTCAGTTGGTGTGAGCAGGGACACGCCGTACATGTTTTATCAATCTGTTGTGGCGAGCGGTGTTTTCTTTGGGTCTGCTGTGGGGGCACTTTGACCACAAGGGACAGTAACCGGCTGGACAAACGGATCAGCAAATGTGTGCGTGTGACGGGGAGGAAGGCGGACTCTGCGGGAGCTGTGCCGGAGAGCATTGTGGGTAATCCCAGGCATCCTTTGCACAACACAGCGGCACCTCAGAGGAGTCATCGCAGCTGCAGGCTCCTCTCATTGAAGAAGTCTTTGATTCCTTCAGCCATTGGGGTTTCTAACATGTGTGTCGGAACTGAACTGAATTTAACTTTATTACTATTCTCAGTCATTTTATCCTTATTTATTTGTTTGTTTTAATACTTATTTATGTGTGATTCTATGTGGCTGCCAGACACCTGAATTCCTCCTGTGGGGGGTTAATAAAGCATCTACAGTATCTAATGACTTTCGTATGTGCATGGTGTTGTGATAGTGATGTCACTTCCTGTCCATGACCCGCTTCCGGTCAGAGCCACATTTAAACAAAGCTACTTCATAGTCGCTGCCAGCAGGAATCAGGTCTTGACTACTCACCCTGGCAGAAGGACTGTGGGCGGGTCATTGTTTTGCCTTTGCTTTTACTCACCAGCTTGAGCCATCATGTAAATGCAAAGACAAAAAGCAAATGGAAAAGACCAAACGGGAAAAAAAGACAACAGAGAAAAAGTAATGAATAAATGGAGTGACTACATTTGTATTATTTTGCATTGTTGGTTCTCTTTACCTTTATAATCATAGTTATGATCTCCTTTCATTTTCTTTTGTTTACCATTTATATTGTTAGTTAGGTATACATTTCTTTCACTTTCACTTTCAGTTTTATAGCAGCTTGTTATCCTGCAAATTTACTTGAAAATGTTGCCATATCTGTTGGATGTGTTGCATAAATTAAAAAAAACCCCACTCAACCCACTTTCCGGTCCATTCGGCAACACAAACTCGGCCCAACACTGTTTCCGGCATGTCGGTATGCCGGGTATGTCAAAATAAAACATGCGTGTACGCCACGTAATGCAATTTTCACTCTGAAAACTGGCTTGCAACTTTGGCTTTGCAGCATGTTTTACAGAGCGGCCCTTTCTCAAGCCGAGTGTTGGGAGTTTCCTGTCTATTTAGTTTGGCCCTTCCACGGTGTGCCCTTTTCCTCATCGCCTTCGTGTTGACCTGCTGGGACTACATTCAAAGACTGGTTACCATTCCACTCTTGCCTCCGCATCTGGGGTCCACCAGCGAACCGAACAGAACACTTGGCCCGCTTGGCCGCCCCAAGTGGTGACGTGAGAAATGCAGAACAAGAGTAGAATATTTGAAGCACAGGCCCATACATCCATCCATGTTCTATGCCGCGTAGCCTCACTAAGGCATATGGACAAACCAATAGACGATTGAGAGTCCCTAACCTAACCAGACCGGGTTAACCTAACAGGCATGTTTTTGGAATGCGGGAGGAAAGCGGAGTACCCGGAGAACCCCCCACACACGCACGGGGTGAACTTGCAAACTCCACACAGAGATGCCCAAGCGGAGAATCGAACCCAAGTTCCCTGACATGCAAACCACTCGGCCACCGTACGGCCTAATAGACACATTAGTCTGAAAAGTTTGGAAATGTAAGAGCTGGCCCTTTTGGTGAAGTCCAGTCTGCTTGTATTGAATGGTTTTGACCAGACAAGGGCGCCATTTAGCTTCTCATCAACTTATGGTCACCAAGGACAGAGAGCTTGAGAGATTGATGGATAGACTGGGACAGGAATTGGACAGAC
>QODF01000016.1:5282490-5295499 GCA_024372805.1 Oostethus manadensis | reverse complement strand
AAAGAGTTAACTATTAGTCAAAGATAACATAATTGAACACAAAATGCAGTTTTTAAATGAAGGTTTATGTTATTAAGGGAGGAAAAAAACTCCAAATCTACACGGCCCGGTGTGATGTCCGGCCATCTGTTGGTCAACTCAAGCTAAAGCCATCTTGGGTGCTGCAGCAGGACAATGACCCAAAACACACCAGCAAATCCACCTCACAAAATGAAGACTTTGGAGTGGCCTAGTCCAAGTCCTGACCGGAATCCCATGGAGATGCTGGGGCATGACCTTAAGAAGGCGCTTCATGCTAGAAAAGCCTCAAATAAAGCTGAATGACAACAATTGTGCAAAGATGAGGGGGCCAAAATTCCTCCAGACCGTGTAAAAGACTTGTTGCAAGTTATGGCAAACGTTTGATTGCAGTTACCTGGGATGTCAACACTGTCAACTTGTACTGCTATTTTTTGCACTACATACTCTTTGGACATTACACTGTAAATTGTACTGTAACCTGCAACATTGTAAATACCATAATTATTCAGTATGTCATGCACATAACCACAATTATATACACCCCATATAAGTATGTATAGTACTATTCCCCGCTACGTACACATATTATTAGTTTTGACAGAGAGTGGTATTGACCGGAGTCAAGTTCCTAGTGTGGCGACACATATGGCGAATAAAGCCGGTTCTGATTCTGATAAGGGCTCACTCAGTTCATGCCGTTGTTCTACGGAACAAACTTGCCAAGGTGCGGGAACCAATGCACAGAGTGAACCCTCTTCCAGCCTGTTTGGAGGTGGGAAGCGAGGACAACACACACACTCATGCACATGATGATATAGTGAGGCCAGCAAAATGATCATTTTCTAAATGTATCGTGTGATTCATGTATTTAGATTAGATTTATTGCCATTACACATGTACAAGTACAATGCAATGAAAGGCAGTTTTTTGTATTATTTTTGTATTTCATCCCAGGACAGTTTTTTCTGAACAAGGACCATTGTCACGATATCTTCTGACACGAGATCTTCTGACACCCCTAGTATTTATTACAAAACAGTTTTTTGGTAACGCTCTAGTGTTGGATGTTTACATTGTGCAGGGGTACGTTGTTACTGTGGCCCCTGAGTGTACACCTGATAGCGAACGGACGTTTTTTGTACTGGGCGGCCATAAGTCGCCATTGAAGCTGGTAGCGTGTACGTCACGAAACAAAGTTGAAGAGTGCCGAGGGCTTCAAAAGAACATCTGCATCATCTGTCCGCTCCATTCAGGCCCGATCTGCACCACGGTTCAAAAGTCCCTCTGCCACTTACACCCCATCCAGCCGCCACCTCTGCGCTTCCTTCCTGCGAATGCAAAGCCCCACTTTGGTGCTTCATTAATGGAGAAGCTTAATGTCAGCACACGTCCTGCTCCCGCACAAGCACCTCCCTTCCTCTTCACCTTTATCCCAACAATGTCACCCAGAGAGCAGGTCGTGACTGAGAGGGGTGGGGGTGCTCCCCAGCCGCCCGCGTCGCCTGTGCTTGGGCCGCCATTTGCGTGCTGCTCTCTACCAGAAGCTCCGAGATCCTCGGGTCTTATGAAGCAAGCAAGTGTGAAAACTGAAGGCTTTGTGTGCGCTATGTCTATACTATCCACCCGCTTGGCTGATCGAAGCGCAGGTTTGCATAAGACGGGCCACCAGAAAAAGCCTCTAACTTTTGAATGTGCGGTTTTAAAAGGGCAAAGAAGAAACAAAACATTTTCCAAAACATATATTTTCCTGAGATTAGGAAGCTACGCATCTTCAGAAACGGTTTGTTTTCCCTCATATTGGACGACTAATACTTTTTTTAAGGCTTAAAATGTATTTGGTCCCCATGTATCAGTTGCAATACAACTCTCTTAATGCAACATTAAGTAATAATGTGATTATTATGCTAATTATTACTATATCATGATAGTCAATGGAGACAAACCGGAGAGTGTAAATCCTATTCCAATTACTTTGCAATCAACTGCATAGACTTTTTTTTTAAAAAGAAATGAATAAATACATTATCAATATTTTGTGGTAGACTGAGCTGAGGTATTCTGGACACTAGGCGGCGGTAATGACACTAAACGTTGGGACATTACCTTACATTACACTACCTTAACACTGCACAAAGGCGTGACGTCCGCCATGGCATGGCCGAGAGAGTGAAAAAATAGTTATCCCCCCACATTGTGTGGAAGTGGTACGTTTTTGGCTTTGCTAAGTTTAGGAAAAAAAATAAATTCAAAGGCCAACCCGGTAAGGGCACTAGCTTGTTAGCTCGCTAGCTGGCGGCCGTCTCGAGTACCTGCAGCGTGAATCTTGAGCGATGCGGTGTAAACTATGAATAATAGGTGTTTAACAGACTATAGGGGTGTTTTTGCATGTCTACAGGGCTCTAATAACGGCCTAAAATTGCAATAATGAATGGTGCATGAAAGCTGAAAGGATTTGCCAAAAAAACCCGTCCATGCTGCCACTTGTCATTTAAAGTGAGTCTGACTCACTCACTGTACTGTGGGCAGACAGACATTAGAAACGGTAAATGCTCCCTGAGTGCTTGAATGCATCGCTTAGGGAACCTGTACTATTACGTAATAGGTCAACAGGTTTGCCTAGCAACAAGACAAACCGTTGTAGGGAGACCAACTTTATTTTTGAGCTGGAGATTTTCTCATATCTCTGCCATTGGGAAATCTAAAATGGAATCATGTTGGGTAGGCTTTGGAAGCATCTGGTAAAAACAGCTCTCGGATTACTAGAAACATGTTTGTTTAAACCGGCAGTGTTTGCACCGGATGACTCACTGCAAACATGGCGGCGGCGGCGGCGGCGGCGGCGGCGGCGTCTGGCGCTGCAAAATATGAGCGCTATAAATCCGTAGAGAAAGCATAAAAGTGCTGGAGGTGCTTGCCGCAGCCAAAAGCTGGCAACCTGCAGACGAGCCAATCGATGAATCCGCCGCCGCCTCCTTAATAATACACGAGCGTAATCACTACGGCGTATTTTGTCCATCACGAAATGAACGTGCTGCTTTGATGCATTTTGGAGTGTGTCAATCAGCTTCAGAAGTGTTGAGCGAGTCTTGGGGAGAAGGGAAGACTGCACTCAAAAGCATTATTATCGTTATTATTATTATTATTATCATGCGCTAATCAGAGAAGATCAACAAGCACACGAGCCTGCAGCGCTGCAACGAGCCCGGAAAGGCATCCTTCCTGCTTTTGGTCTCTGAAAACATGTCCATTACGAGCCCAGTGTGATGCCTTCACAATAATCTGCTTTTGAGAACCTCCCGAGGCTCAATATTAGGTACCTCGTGTAGTGGGGCGTTTATTTGCTTAAACTGAAGGGAGCACCCGGCATCTATACGCTTAATATTCAGCAATATACCGTGTAATTAACTCCATACTGTATTTCAGAACCATTCAAATTAGGGGTCCTCCGATCAGGTTTTCCCAATTTTCATTTTTTAAAAACCCCTTAACTGTCCGTTAGGTGTTGTTAAACCTGATGCAACGAGAGCCCGCAGAAGGAGATCTTGTCGTGAATGCCATTAAACACAAACCTTTCATGTCCCTTCACAGAAACAGAATATTCTGCTCTGTGGTTGCCATCACTCTTTTTCGCAGGTCAAATTGTACTACTACCTTTAAGGGGTCAACATTTGTTGGGTGTTAAAAAAGGTGGGGCTTTGAACACTTTTGGATGACATAAGTGCTGATGCTCTAGCTGGAGGCAGTTGCCATGGCAACTGAAGACTGCGGCGCAGTTGATGTGTTGCGTATATGAACAGAGTAATAACAAAAAAAGCAGGTACAGTGAATACATAGAGAGGATGCTTCAGAGTAATACAACTTGCATAACATTGTGATGGAGGCTAACCTACGGGTGATCATGCAGCTTTTTGGTGGCAAAGTACTTTGCTGCACACGCTCAGACACATTTATATACAAACACCGTGCCTAATAAATAGATAAAAAGTACCTGCAGCTAATTCGGTGTTTTTTAATCGAACAACAACTCAATCAACAGGCAGATGAATGATTCTGCTTTTTTTTTTTACCTTCCTGTTGAAATCAATACCACCGCCACGGTTTGGGGGCAAGCCCGCTGTGGTATAAATATTTAAAGCATATAGAGCTTTACAATTAATTAGGTGTCAGCCTCGGAGTAAAGATGAACATTAGGTGACTTCCAACGATGGAGGCCCCGTGCTGACGTCCATGCGGCGTTAAAACACCGCGACTCTTAAAAACGGCACGCCATGTACACCATGCAATGACACAGCAGATAATTGTACGGATAAGTGATCAATATTATGACGTATTAGTGAGCTAATGAGATTGGAGCAAGATTTCTTTTAAAAATCGCTACTTCACTAATCATTTGGGGACGGCATATGGCATGTGGCATGTGCATGGCACCAGCAAACACTAAAACAAACCATTGCTGCTAAAGCGGGGGTAGTGCCGAACATACTGTAAGTCATTTCAACTGTTGATTTTCTGCAGGTGTACCGTTTTGTCATGTATCGCTCTAACAGTCAATTATTGTTGTTGTTATTACTGTACACACACAAATATACATGTAATAACACAATGATCTAGGATTTAAACCCACCTGGACACCATTGCTTTTTTTTAATTCTAATTTTTAAGCCATGTTGGCTGTTTAGAATGATTACAGATACAATTTGACAAAAAACGCATTTTTATTGCATTTTTTAATTGCCTACTGTTTTCCTTAACTCAGCCTAAAATTATGAAGCTTGACAATAAAAAGATGCATTTGTTCATTTCAACCAAAATGTCCCATTGAAAGTCATTTTACGTGCGTTTTTGATCCCGTGTTTAAATTGACATGAACTTCAGCCATCTTTGTTACAGGTTAAACATTGGAAAAACTATTATTGTATATTAATAGCAGGAATTTTCGGTCTTTTTTGCCACGAGGCTCAAATGTTTTTAGTGTTAAGTGTTTTTTTAGTAAATAAAATTCTGATTCAATCATTTACTGTTAGAGTGATATATGACAAAAAACCTGCAAAAAACAGTTCAATAGTTAAAATAACTTAATTTTCCAAAATATGTATTTGTTCGTTACAATTAATTTAAAATAACATCAAAAATTCTCTATATGACAGGAGCACTCTGCTTATTTTAAGGCCATACAGTAAAACCATTCATCAAAGATTCCCAAAAATATGCTTTGAATCTACAATGTCTTTTGTGTGATTGTCAAAAGTACCACCACCCCAAAATGACATCTCATAGACGTCAAACAGAATGTTCTAGGCCCCTCAAAGCACAGATAGCGAGTAGTGAAGGACTCGGTTTTAAAAAAACCTGTATTGTATAACAAGTTGCATAAAGTCACAGGTGTAAATGTCCTTCAAAGCTCCTTTATGTAAGCGCGCTGGCGGAGGTGGCGAGGTAACTGTGGAGAAGGAACATGGGCTGCAAAATGAACACGAAAAAAAACACAACAGAAGCAAATCAAGCGCCCAAGGATGAGGCAACAAAACGCATCCTGTTAACGCAACAACCACACAAAGCAATCGTCATTACAGTGTGTGTGTGTGTCCATCCATCCACTTTCTTCCGCTTATCCGAGGTCGGGTCGCGGGGGCAGCAGCCTAAGCAGGGAAGTCCAAACTTCCCTCTCCCCGGACATTTCGTCCAGCTCTTCCCAGCGGATTCCGAGGCGTTCCCAGGCCAGCTGAGAGACATAGTCTCTCCATTGTGTCCTGGGTCTTCCCCGAGGCCTCCTACCGGTTGGACGTGCCTTGAACACCTCCCCAGGAAGGCGTCCGGGAGGCATCCTAACCAGATGCCCGAGCCACCTCATCTGGCTCCTCTCAATGCGGAGGAGCAGCGGTTCTACTCCGAGTCTCTCTCGGATGACAGTGCGATCTTGTCCTTTCGGTCACTACCCAAAGCTCATGACCATAGGTGAGGGTAGGAACGTAGATCGACCGGTAAATTGAGAGCTTTGCCTTTTGGCTCAGCTCTCTTTTCATCACGACAGACCGGTGCAGAGTCCGCATCACTGCAGACGCCGCACCAATCCGCCTGTCCATCTCGCGTTCCATCCTTCCATCACTCGTGAACAAGACCCAGAGGTACTTTAAACTTCTTCACTTGAGGCAGGACCTCATCCCCGACCCGGAGATGGTACTCCACCCTTTCCCAGGCGAGAACCAGGGGTGCAGAGTCCGCATCACTGCAGACGCCGCACCAATCCGCCTGTCCATCTCACGCCATCACTCGTGAACAAGACCCCGAGGTACTTAAACCCCTCAACTTGAGGCAGGACCTCATCCTCGACCCGGAGATGGCACTCCTCCCATTCCCGGGCGAGAACCATGGACTTGGACTCGGAGGTGCTGATTCTCATCCCGGCCGCTTCACACTCAGCTGCAAAACCAATCCAGTGAGAGTTGAAGGCCACTGCTCGATGAAGCCAACAGGACCACATCATCTGCAAAAAGCAGAGACCGAATCCTGCGGCCACCAAACTGAAACCCCACAACGCCCTGGCTGCACCTAGAAATTCTGTCCATGAAAGTAGTGAACAGAATCGGTGACAAAGGGCAGCCCTGGCGGAGTCCAACCCTCACTTGGAAACGGGTTCGACTTATTGGCGGCAATGCGAACCAAACTCTGACACCGGTTGTACAGGGAACGAACACCCTGGATTAGGTGGTCCGATACCCCATATACCTTGGAGCACTCCCCACAGTATCCCCCAAGGAACACGGTCGAATGGCTTCTCCAAGTCCACAAAACACATGTAGACTGGTTGGGCAAACTCCCATGCACCCTCAAGGACCCTGCCCAGAGTATAGAGTTGGTCCACAGTTCCACGACCAGGACGAAAACCACACTGCTCCTATTGAATCCGAGATTTGACTATTCGGTGGATCCTCCTCTCCAGAACCCCTTAATAGACCTTACCGGGAAGGCTGAGTGTGATCCCACGATAGTTAGAACACACCCTCCGGTCCCCCTTCTTGAAAAGCGGGACCACCACCCCGGTCTGCCAGTCCAGGGGCACCGACCCTGACGTCCCTAAAAAAGGATAAGTTTACCCAGAACTGAAAAATAATATATATATAATACATTATATTGACCTGCGATTGACTGGCGACCAGTCCAGGGTGTACCCCGCCTCCCGCCCAAAGTCAGCTGGGATAGGCTCCAGCATCCCCGCGCCCCTAATGAGGATAAGCGGCGTAGAAAATGGACGAATGACATTATATTTCAGAATTGTACAAAAAATGCCGGTTCCAGGTATCACTAAATGGCTAATCAGTTTAAAGCTGTTCAGGAGAAATGGAAGTTGATCAAGCCTTGGCAACTAATTCCAAGTTTTCTGGAGTAATTACTGCATCCTCTATCTGCAAAAAAACAGTGTTTGGAACACACTTTGGTATTACACCTGATACCTCTAGAAGAGGCTAATATGAACAGCATCACCACCATAATAAGGCGGCAACAACTCGATGGACTGGCCACGTCATCTGCATGCCCAACTCCCCTCGGCAGTCTCCCCAAACAGCTCATCTACTCCCGGCTCAAAGAAGGTCAGTGAGTCCCTGGTGGGCAAAAGAAATGCTACCAAACAAGCTCATTTTTTGCCGGCCTACGTGATAAATGTGTTTATTTATGTGTAAATTCTACCCTCCCTTCATAGTCATTTTTAACAAAGACAAAGTCCCTGGGGGTTGTTAAAGTTTCGGGGATAAAAAACTTGGAAAATGCTCGGGTGGAGGTTTATACTTCAAGGTTGCTGATTCGCTCATTTCACTGTCATTCAAAAAGGGATTCCGCCTCAGGCAGAGCATCCAATCATCATGCAGAAGCCAAGCGTCCGGGCCAGCCCACCGCCCCATAGACTTCCAGAGACACTGAGCGTCTGATGGGCGGGACTAAGCCCAGCATTTATCCAATGACCGTCCAGGTTCATGCGGTGCATCGAAGTGATCAGACGCTCAGCATCCGATTGTGTAAAAAAAAAAAGGGCTTTATTAAAAGGCCATGACTCTACGGGGATGAATGAGAAGGAAGTCGTGTCAGCTACCTGTGATGAGTAGCCGATTCTGAACAGAGGATGAAGGGATACTTGTGCATATTTAGTCAACGAAATATTGATCGGACAGCTCTAATTTTTTCTCTTAAAAGAAGAAGATGGTCCCGGTTATCACAAAACTGTTTTTTTTCCCCCAATTATTGGGTTGCAGGTTTAATTTGCCATATTTATTTGTCAAGCTTTGGCTATGTCATCGATTGCCAGCCATATTGAAGCGGTAGGTTCTAATTTCCAAATTTCCCATCACAAAACAAATCGCAAATCGAGTGTTTTTTTAAAAGAAGGTGTTGTTTGTACCTTTCATTCTTTTGTGTTGGTTCCCATTATTTCCTGTTTTATTTTGCAAGCACTTCCTGTTTTGTGCTTTTTTCAGTCCCCTGAGGAAGCTGCCAGTCTCATCTGGTCTTCTTTTGCAATTAGTTAGGTTCTTCGCGAGAGTGTGTGTTCTTTGTGATTTGCTGCACGTCCGCTATGCATCACACTACATCATCTGTTTTGGCTTGGTTTGGATGAAGCCCCTGTTGTTGTGAGCACTATTCTGTCTCTGCATCCTGGGGTCCCGAGCATGCACAACCGTGACATACCACCCACTCTCCCAATTTAAATGTTATGACTGACAAACCTGAAAATAATGCGGAGGCAAGCAGCTGCTTCCACTTAACTAAGAAAGCGGAGAAGCTCCCTCACTGAATAATAAATAAATAACAAACAAGAATATACACATGTGATCTTTGTGTGTCACCACCTGGGACCTTTTTAATGAGGACATGTCGTCTTTGTGGGGACAGCGTGAGTCCATCTGTGCTCCTAATAGACAGTGGTGCTCTGGTGAGCGTCATCTGTCTGTTCCAGAAGGTCCCACTCAAAAACGAACTCTAACCAAGGTAAGTTTTCCCATTCAAAATAATGTGAATCCAAATAATCCGTTCCAGACAACCAAAAATGTTAACATAAACCCCATTTGATGAGCAAAAATCATAGTTTTGCATGCAAAAATAATAACAAATCGGACAACCGAACATTTAAGCTCACTTTTACTGTACTTAGTTTTGCAAAGAGGGAGAGGAAACTATGATTGGAGGGCAACCCCTGGTTTAAAATAAATGTTACTACACCCCTGAACTCCAAATGGAGAGCTGTGAAGCATACAAGCGTACTCGAGTCCAATTACACGATGAGTAATGATACATTTGTACATGCCGTTTGCAGTAACACCAAAAATACTCACTGCCTATCATGCCTCCTCTGACAGTTCAGCGTGCTCCTCCGGGGGGGTGGATGGCGTCCCTACGACACACGATGCACAAAACAATCATCACATTGAAAAAAGAATGCCACAAACATCACATGAAACTGGAGAAAAACCAATAAAGTCACAAAATAACTCATGGCAAAACAGGACAGTGGTGTGTCGCAGCCACATTGTGTCTTTTGCATCTGTTTCTATGCATTTACAATTGTTTTCTGCATGTCAAACTGCAATGGTAAAACTATAAAAACACGTTTGGCTTTCTGGATCGGATTAATTGGATTTACATTGTTTATTATGGGAACATGTATTTGGTTAGCATTCATTCTGGAATGAATTAATGACACTAACCAAGGTTACACACACACACACACGCACGCACACAATTCTCTGGGTTCGTGATGGAGGTTTCATTTAGTTAAAAACCAACAAATCATTAGCAGATTGTCGCGGGTTCAAAAAGACTGAAGAATTGAAGGCACGGTTGCTCTTGGTGATTTTTTATTCCCACTAATTCCCAAGCAGTGCAGAAAAAGAAAAAATGCACAAATAGTTACAGTGGCAAAAAAAAAAAATATATAGTGCTAAACATTTCCTGGGAAAGCCAGAAGAAACTCCAAAAGGTATTTACAAGAAGGAAAACCTCCAACTACTTGTAAGCAACACTGTTACAGTTCTCCTTGACACTTCCAACCTCCTTCCCTCCTCTGATAGGGATGGACGCTTCCCTTTACTGTAAATACCCCACCCCAGCCCCTCCCCCGGGCATACCAACACACATTAACAGGGGTGTTGCAGCAAAATGGTTTACATCCAACAATGGATTAATCAATGCAATTATGCAAGGCAGAAATGTCATAATAACCACGTGTTGTACATGTTGGGTCCTAAATCGGTACGGCTGCAGGGAAAGGTACCAGCGTGTTAAGCAACTCTTGTGGTCCTCCATTGTGTTTATCCAGGTGAGTGCACCATGGTCTGTCTCAAGATCCAACTCCTTCCCCAGAAGGTAGTAACGTAAGGTCTCTAGGGCCCACTTGATGACCAGGCCCTCTTTCTCCACTGTAGAGTACCTAGTTTCTTGAGGCAAAAAGCTTACAGCTCCGGATTACCTTGTGCCAGGACCGCCCCCGGTTCTACAGCAGAAGCGTTTGTCTGCACCAGGAACCTCCTTCTGAAGTCAGGTGTCTTCAAATCTTCTGTACCAGCCTGCCAGTCCAGGAAGGACCTCCCCTCCTCCTCGGTTCATGGACGTCGGCAACTGCGGACGGCCTCCACCTTGTTCATCTGAGGTCGGACCTCTCCACGTCCTGGGCAATATCCCAGATACTTTGCCACGTCGTTGGCCCGTTGGCATTTGCTCGGGTTAAGCGTCAATCCTGCCTGCTGAATCTGGCCCAAGACTTGCTCCGGGTGTTACAGGTGATCCTCCCAGGTATTGCTGTCAACGACCACGTCCTCCAAGTATGCTGCACTATAATCTTTGCACCCTTCCAACACTTGGAAGGCCTCTGGATGATGGACCAAAAAGATGGGCCAAGATGTGTTATTTGCTGCGATGCAGGCCAGGTGTTGGGAAACCCTGCAGGGAAGGAATGTATGCAAACGGCCTATTTATGATACGACAAGGGATTCGGTTGAGATAGGAAGGGGCCGATCAGAGGGTCTTTGGAATCACTAACAGGAACTTGTCGACTGACCCCCACAAAACAACAAGGAATGGTGGGAGGACGTTGGAGGATCATGTGTCAAAATGTTAGGAGGTGTGCCAAACAGACTAAGAGCGACGACATAGGACAATGTTGGGTGCCTCTTCTGCTGGAGAACTCCAAGAGGTGGAAAGCAGAATTGGAGGTGAAAGTAGACTGGGCTATTTTCAAAGATACATTCCTGATCAAAAATTCAAGACCAGTGGAAGAATTTACCATTTGAACTGCTGGATCTTGAGGAGGTTTTAACGTTTGAGTGAGCAATGCCTGTTGATGAAAGCCTATTTCATTCAAGTGAAATAGGCAGATCAAAGAGCAAGAGTTACATTAATTAGTGACATTACTTAGACCACACACACACACACACACACACACGTATAATACAGAAATGGCCCGATGTGAAAAAGTGATTGCACCAAAATTAATGGAGGTCTGGAAAAGGTTGTAAAGCCATT
Organism: Oostethus manadensis; assembly: GCA_024372805.1. Taxonomy (NCBI): domain Eukaryota; kingdom Metazoa; phylum Chordata; class Actinopteri; order Syngnathiformes; family Syngnathidae; genus Oostethus; species Oostethus manadensis. The sequence continues at coordinate 5,283,970 of QODF01000016.1, read as the reverse complement.
TATAAATATTTGGGACTCTAGTGAACCACAGTGAGAGCCATTATCCACAAATGGCAAAAACATGGAGCAGTGGTGAACCTTCCCAGGAGTGGCCAACCAACCTAAACTACCCCAAAAGTGCAGCAACAATTCATCAAAGAGGTCACAAAAGGCCCAACAACAACATCCAAAGAACTGTGGCCTCACTTGCCCCAGCTAAGGTCAGTGTTTGTGACCCCACCATAGGAGAGAAACTGGGCAAAAACGTCCTGCTTGGCAGACCTCAAAACCACTGCTGAACAAAAAGAACTTGAAGGCTCATCTGAATTTGGCCAGAAAACATCTCAATGATCCCCAAGGCCATTGAAAAAATACCACGTGGTTTGACAAGACAAAGATTTTTTGTTTTTTAGCTTTATTTAACCAGATGAGTCCCATTGAGATCAGGATCTAGTTTATCAGGGCGACATGGCCAAGAGGTCAGCAGCACATGTCCTAATAAATACAAAGTTCAAGGAAATTCGAGGCAATACAGAAGAAAACAGACAATTAAAAACAGAACCCTTGAGCACAGCTTTCTTCATGCCCTGTATGTAAAACATAACAAAAAGCACTGACCGAGACCAACTCTGACATTTTCAGTCCGGTCTGCAAACAGTTTGGAAGGTGTGTGTCCCATTACGTCCAGTGAGTGAAAAAGACCATCACACCAGTAAAATATGGTGGAGGTAGTGTGATGGACTGGGGCTGTTTGGAACCATGACTTCTGCTGTGTACCAGAAAATCCGGAAGCCCAAAGAATCCTTTAAAAACGGCATTCTGTGTTGTCACTGACTAATATTTACATTTCTTTGCATTGCACAATCAGTGATCTTCTAAGTACGTTTCAGGGAGTGTAAAATGAGGCACAGCAGGAGGACATGCAACTGCAGGGCACCGCTAATGTAAATTCCTACACTTTCCTTCAAGGCCTTTCCTGCCCTGCTGTCATTTGTGTGAGGAAAGTTCATCCTCCCGCACGTACTGCAACAACTGGAACCAGGCTGGAAAAGGCTGCAACAGAACATTCTCACGGGAACCCCTCATAATCCCAGCTCCTCAATCACCGTGTTCCTGTGGCGGAATAATGTCATCATGAACACCGCGAGGGCTGTTCTTCTCTCACACCATGGGGGTGGGGGTGTCTGTTTATTCATCATCCGATCTGCCTTTATTGTGTTAAGCTCTCGATTGGAACATTTATTCTTTGCAGCCTAATGAGCAGCTTTGGAAGAGAGCGCGTGTCCACACAGGAGCCAATTAAATTAAACATGAGGGAGGTCGTTTGTCGGCCCCCTTCCTCCTTCTCTTGTTTGCCAGTGCATGTCTTTTTATTTTGTATCATAACTATATGTACACCGTGTATGCACAAATACATACGGTGGTGTGAAAAACTATTTGCCTGACTTTTTATTCTTTTGCATGTTTGTCACCCTTAAATGTTTCTGCTCATAAAAAAAAG
>QODF01000016.1:5239226-5282083 GCA_024372805.1 Oostethus manadensis | reverse complement strand
CAGGGGCAATTACTTTTTCACACAGGGCTATGTGGGTTTGGATTTTTTTCTCCCTAAATAATAAAAACATTTATTTTAAAACTGCATTTTGTGTTTACTTGTCTGTTTACTTTGACTAATATTAAAATGTGTTTGATGATCAGAAACATTTTGCGTGACAAACATGCAAAAGATTAATAAGTCAGGAAGGGGGCAAATAGTTTTTCACACCACTGTGTAGCCTGATGGATGACAAACTATACAATAACAACATACACATAAAGGATAAAGATTCCTCCATCGGAAAGTGCCGCTCTAATCGATGGCTGTTTTTCTAGGGACCGTCAATAAATTACTATTTTGGCTTAGAAAAATGCAAATACCAGAAAAAATCTCCAAACGACGTCAGGAAAAGCCTTTCCATTGGTCTCTAGTCGTTTTGAGAAAATAAGGTTCGGAGAGCGTCCAGATTCAGCGAGAAAATGGAAAAAAGCGAGAAAAGCTGGCAACACGGGGCTGTACATGAGAAGGGAAGCCCTTCACGGTTAGAGAATACATCGCAGGAAATAATCCTCCCCAAAAATATCACAAAATAATAAACAATGATTGAGAAAATAAAATAATGTCTCTCTTTGCAAAGCCAGTCAAGAACAGGATCAATAGAAAGGTTATTGATGACAATTCAGCACAGGAATAAGCGGTGTTTAAATGAGCTCGGGGTGGCTCCACGCGTCTACCTGCACTATTGTTTGCTGAATGCCGTGGTTCTCACAGGGCACAACACAAAAGCTTACATCTTTTATAAGTCCTGCAATGCTTTGCGGCTCGTTGCATTTTTTTGCACCGGAAAAGGAGACAAAATGGCTCTTTGGTTGCCGAGCCCTGGCGTAGCCATTCCCACAGTGCGCTTGCACAACCACCCGTTCCACCGAATTCTATTGTCCGACGGTGTCTGAGGTACTACAGGATGCTTGGAGGTTGAATGGAAGGCTACCGAGACACCGACGGAGAGCTGACGTGTCGGCCCAAAGGTGTTGTACTTTATCCCGGCATGCACCGCCTTTAAATAGCACGCCATTGTGTTTCGCCATCAAGGCTGAGCGCCGTCGCAGGAAGGTTTCCACGGATGACGACACTTTGCAGGAAATCTCGGAGCAGAAAAAAAGTAGTTATGCGGCGCAAGGCTTGGCTTTTCCTCATCAAGGGCATTTACCCACTACTGGAGAAAAAGCCCCCGCTGGCCTTCATTGCCACTTTATCTTGTACTTATTTTTTTATTTTGGGCCCCTCGACGGCCCCGCGCACACACACACGCCTACGCGGCCGCCAGCCACCCTTTTTTTCCCCTCGACGGTGCTCGGGAAAAAAAACCCACGCATTACAACCCCCGCCTGGTCGCCTGCCAACCAGTAGTTGAAACTGCACGTTAGGAAGAGCGCATGTCTTTAGGTTGCCACGGCAACAGGGTGAGTCATTCTGCTGCAGTCACGCTCACGGTGTGTTTCCACCGCTCTCGTTCTGGTTCCATTCGTGTACCATTTCACCTCCCGAGCCTCCCGTCTCCATCCGCCAGCCTGGCTTTCGCGCATTCCCGATGGCGGGAACTGGGGTTCTTGGGTTCACGCAGGCAGGGGGGCGGGTGACAAAAGGGCAGAGTGAAGCGTCTTTGATTGCTTATTTACGGATTGGGCTAATCAGTAAACCTGCAGCTGAGAGGAAAAGACACTCAGCGCCGGTTCGGTCCGAGAACACTCGTTGGCACTGATTGAATGAGAAACCTTTGCTCAGACTTTTGCTGGATCCCCAATGTTTGAACTTGTCTCAGCCACACGGCTTCGACTCGCTATTCGCCGCCTGGTTTCCCGTAATTGCAGTAAACCGAATAAGCTACGAAGTTCATTGATGTGACGGACTTTCCAATTCTCTTACATTGCGATAATGTACAAGCTAGAGCTTGCTTGGGTTCCACTGACATCGTTGGGTCTTAGGAATGTAAATCAAAACAGGCGTTAAGCAGTTCATCAAAACACAAAGACAAAATCCTATTTGGAAGAATCCCTCGCGGATACAAGCGGCGGAAATGAGTCTCCTCCGTAGGGAGGCTGGACTCACCCTAAGAGATAGGGTGAGGAGCTCGGCCATCCGGGAGGAGCTCAGAGTAGAGCCGCTGCTCCTTCACATCGAGAGGAGCCGGTTGAGGTGGCTCGGGCATCTAGTCCGGATGCCTCCCGGGCGCCCAGTTGGGTGCCCAGTCGGGAGAAGGCCCCCGGGAAGAACTAGGACACGCTGGAGGGACTATGTCTCACAGCTGGCCTGGGAACGCCTTGGTGTCCTCCCGGTGGAGCTGGAGGAGGTCGCCGGAGACGAGGAAGTCTGGACTTCCCTACTGAGACTGCTGCCCCCGCGACCCGGACCCCGATAAGCGGAGGAAAATGGAATGGAATGGAAGACCTGGAGGACCTCGAGGCCGCACCTGCTGAGTTGGTGCTCGGACAGCCACTTCGCGTTCCGGGCGACTTTTTTCCAGAGAGTTCTGTTTTACACCACACCTTTTGGGACAAAGGGCCCTTTGTGCCGTTAGAACTTAAGTCGACTTGTTTTTGTTCGCCACGACGCCCACCGTTCGCCCCTCCAACCACCCTACGATGGTCCCTTTTGGGTGCTTGAGCGCGGCTCTAAGGGTTTTGTGCTTGATTTTAGCGGGCGTGGAGAGCTTGTTACGTTGGATAGGCTTAAGCCGGAAGGGTTGCAGGTGAAGGGTTGTGGTCGGACCGGGTTCCTCGCCGTGGTCGACCCCCGAGGTCGCAGACTGATCCTTTGTGGGAGGAGTTTGAATGTCTTTCTTCCCCCTCGGAAGTTTTGCCCTCTCCACTGGGTGTTGGTCAACGTAGCCGTTGTGGGCGGCTTGTGAGGCCCCCTAAAAGGTTTCACCTTCTCCTTAGGATTTCCTTCTGGGTGTTCGGGGGGAGCACTAGGGGGCGTGTCTCTCACCCAGACGGTAGTCAGGTCGGGGGGCGTGCTTTGCTTTCGAGGTTTTGGCGCGCAAACGCGAGCAGTATAAAAGTTGATGTTCAATGGTTGGATTTAGAGCAGTTGGAGAATAAAGATCTGCTGGAGACCAAACACGGAGTGTTTCTTGCGACTGCCACAATGGTGCATTTTTGGGTTGTCCTGAAACTTCCCACCCTTTTGGGAGCAGAGTAAGTGAAAATCTGACAGCAATCTGCAGTTCATGAATAAATGCTGAAAAGTATCATGCCATTATTTTGAGTATTCTTGTGATCCATGTGGCGTTTGAGGTAACGGAGGAAGACACAGCCTGGCGATCGGCGTGTACACGAGACAATGAAACACACCGTGGCGGTTTTTACAAGCTGAATAACAATAAGAGCTCACTGCGGCCCATTGAGGTGCGTGGGAGTCGTCAAACAACTGACATGCAGTAAATTGGCGACGCAGCTTCGGGATGAACGCCCACCAGTCTCTAAAGAGATGGAGAAGGGAAGAGAGGGAGTGCGTGGGAATGATGCTGCATGTCCATCGCTGGCGTGTTTTCTCTTTTAGCATCCCCTGTACCTCATTACCTCAATCACAAGTCATGTTTAGCTTTAATTGCCAACTTATGTAGCACACCTTTCCCCAATAAGTGGGAATCTTTTTGGAAGCCGTCCAGTGCGGGTGAGTCATCCAGTCCAGGCAGTAATGGGAGCAACAATGGTGGGTGGATGTGAGGATGAAGGGGAGGGAGCGGGTTTTCCTCATAGAAATATCGCTGGAGGAAGGGCGTGTGTGTGTGTGTGTGTGTGTGTGTGTGTGGACTTGAAATGTGCAGTGCGGGGGCGGGCGCGTGAAGCCACGACGCACAACAGGGAACGCCGTCGTCTTTATTCGAGCTTCCAGATGGGAAGAGTAACACTTATGAATGGAGATGCCCCCCCCCCCCCAATACTGATGTCATGGTGCAAAATACCATTTGAGCCCAAAGTGAGATTCCAACAGTTTACCAATGACGATGCCAATTGCATTTATTATTTCCCAATGCTATCTTTCAGGTGACATCACGTCCGCTTGTCAGCGCCACCTCACAGAGTTGGGGATTAATAAGTCCCCCATTATATTGATGTTGCTCAGAAAGTAATGAATAAATGAGAGACTGCGGTCTGTTATTGGTCGAAACCGATTCAAAATTCAAGTGAGGTCACAAGGCAGCAGTAACGACACAAAACGTTGAGGCGTTACCTTGCGCTACATTACCTTACCACTGCATGAAGTCGGCCATGACACGTCTGACATGGCATTCCATTCTGTGTGGAAGTGGTAGGCAAGTTTTGGGCTTCTTAAGTTAAGAAGAAATACATTTGAGCCTAACTCGCACGACTCGTGCGTTGTAAAGCGTGTTTAATAGGCGTGTCAAGGTGACTCTAGGTACCTACGGGGCTCTGCTAATGTTAACAGTTGTATTTAGAAAGTCGGAAACAGGTTTTCTACGCTCTAACTATGAAAATATTGCACTTATTAACATTGAACCCTAAATTTGCCCTGCCATGGACTGGGAACCAGTCCAGGGTGTACCCCGCCTCTCGCCCAAAGTCAGCTGGGATAGGCTCCAGCAACACCCACAACCCCAATGAGGATAAAAAAATGTATTTATTGCAGTCGGGCTGGAACCAATTAACCGCTATGAACAAGGGACAACTGCATTTGTAACGTGACGTCACTGCATACCTGTGCCGTTCTTGCATGTGGAAATCATTTGAATGTGTATTTTGGAAAACGGTGTTGCTAAGACACTCCATCGTAACAGGAAAAAAGTTCAGGAAACAACCCGGAAAATCGCAGAGAATAAAAATAATGGATTGATTTGATATTTGGGTACCTTTTTACTTCACCGTGAAGTGGATCCATTATTCCTTCACTCCTCAGTCAACCTACTGGTTGTGGTAAACTACATCTGGAGACACAGCTGCCCTGGGATAGACCGACGGAAACGGGACTGCAAATTCGCGCCTACTCAGACTCCTCCAACACGTTCATACACCAATGTGGGCGGCACTGGTGGCAAGGTGGGTAAAGTCTTGCCTTTGTCCAGTTTCTGGACGAGCCACTTGACGTCGTCGTTTTCAGCGTTTGCTAGTCCTGGTGCACCTAAGTGGAGCCAAGTATGGAAACACTCCAGTTTACGGTGAGCATCAACAAGCACAATTTACACCACAGTCAAAGTTAAAACAAAGTGTTGAAACTCGAAATGTGAACTGCAGAAAGAATGACTACAAACCGCGGATCACCCGGAATGGGTTTGAAAATTTCAGAATTTCTCTTAATTGTTGCCTGCTTCCATCAATGCCCTAGTTTTGGTAAATAAACGCCCTGGAGATAATAACAGCATTTACAATAATAAACCAAAATGAAGGACTTACTTTGCATTTTACAGGATTGTTTGAAGACCTGTCATGATGAACTTGTGTACTGGATTTAGGGCTCTAATTCTGTGGACTGCGCAGCTTGGCGCAGGCGTAACACAGTGCGCAGCCAATTTGGTAGACCGGGGTGCACCGCGATGGGTGTGGTGGGGCTGCAGGGGGAGGGGCCAATTGATTCCGAATGGCGTAGTAACAATTTCGTGCCAAAAGGCTTCGCCGGAGGTGCGTTGAAAGCTCGCCAGCTCCAAGCTGGTCTACTCTCGGTGCAAGGCGAATCGCAGCCGATCTAGCGGTAATTTGGCTGATTGGCGCACACGTCACCAAAACCCCACAGGCCGGTTTACACAAAGTCCGGCACGTTTGAATGCATTTAATAATCCCGACAACCACTGTTTAAAGTACTATCCGAATCAGCACATACATTTCCATCTATATCGACTGTCCCGTCTGCCTCTGTTGCGCCTTTTCCACCCCCTTCTTCTAATCGGTGCCAGGGGAACTGATATGGATGTGGTTAATTGTAATTAAACGGGTAATCAAACGTATTGACGTTTCTGATTGTGTAATAGCAAATATGAAGATAATGAATTTGGTAATAAGGTTCATCTCACATGCAAACGCAAGAGACAAGGGCCAGACCACCAGCTTGGCAATGCAACTTCTACGCACACTTATGCATAGTTTTTGTTTAGTCATATTACATATATATTATATATATTACATATTCATATTACAAATATAGGTTATTAAATACGAGTGTCTTTATTGGGGAAAAAATGCTTACCTTACCAGTGGCGACCGTGTGCCTCTGGTACTATGATGGTTTTTGTTTTGCCTTCTTCTGACATCATTGAACCGTTTTTTTTTTTTACACGGGGCAACGGTTCTCAGTGCGTCAGGGCAAACCGGATTTACGATACTTGTAATCCCCTCCCAGGCCACTTTTGCGTGGAGGTCTGCTCGCCTGAGCGTATATTCCGCCACTGCGAGCTTGGACCTCCCGGACCAAAACATCACTTTCCGCGTGGGGGATGTTTGGTCGTCTTCCGCTGTCGTCATCCATATTCAACGAAACTTGCAATTTGCGGAGCATTTACAGGTGAGGAAAGGGGAAGATTTGACCCGGCTGTGCTAAACCCGGTCACGCCTTCTCTCCTCCCTCTTTGCCACTTGCGCCAGTAGGAGGGATGGAGGCGCACTTTTGCCAGGCTGCCCGTGGCACAAAATTGCAAAATGCGCCTAAAACACGCCCATTGGCTTTGCTTGCGCCCGGTCTACAAAACCAGAGCCCATATAGTCAACTAGATGCACTTGTTGTCCGTCCGGGTCTGAGGGGGTGTATCTTTGCAAAAACAAAACCGGGATCAGGGAAAAATATGGCCCTAAAAAGCTAAGTAACTAACAAAGCTAGTTGTTTGATAAACCCTTGGGCTTGTTTGTTTCAGACAGGGCACACCTAAACAAACCACGCCCCTTTCCCCTCCACCAATCGAACTAAGCCCTGCAGCTGTGTAAACTGACTTGCATAAATAAAGATTGTGAGAGGGGAACAAGTGATGTCTGCGCTCTACTCACAAATAAAAACATTACAACTGGATTTTGCTCATATCCTTTATTCACAGATTGGGGAGGAAAAAAAAAACACAACCCTAGAATAAAACAACACTTTATGAGCGTGATTTGGTCCCTGCAGGCTCTACAAGCTAAATTGTTCAGAAAACTCTTTTTTTGTCGTGTTTGGATAAAAGAAACATGTAACTAACGAAGCAAGAAATGCACAGAGATGACCGTCATTAACGCGGTTTGTACTAAAGTGTTAGCTCTCATGCAGACAGATGCGTTGTGTTGTCAATGCCTTCGACAGCTCCGGAAGCATACTCACCTCTTGGGGAAAAACGGACGTACAGTGGAACCCCAGGATACAAAATTAATTCGTTCCAAAAGGATTTTTGTAAACCGAATTTTTCTGTAACCCGAACAACATTTAACATGTGAATTGGCTAATTCGTTCCACTGACCCGGAAGACCCCTCATACAAGGGAAAAAAAACACTGTTCTGCACATTTATTACTGTATAAACAACGAGTATTGTAATACAAATGTAATAGAATCATAAAACCTGAAAAAGAATGTATATTGAGTTAAAATTCTAAGAGTTTCTTACCTTTTATACGCAGCAAAGTGCCGTACGGCATTTAAACCGGCAGCGATAAACCAATCAGAGAACATATACTAAACTCCCTCTTTTGCTTCCGTTGCCTTTTTTGTGCGCCTTAAAATACGGTAAATCCGGAAATTTTCGAAAAAAACTGGTTTTGGTAAGATCGACAAACTTTTGTAAAAGCGAATTAATTTTCGTAAGCCGAAGCCAAAAAAAATTCACAGGTATTTTCATATGCCGGATTTTCCGTATTCCGGGGCATTCGTATCCCGAGGTTCCACTGTATTTTCATTTGTATTTTAAAGGAATCTTACAAGACACTGTAGAATGCACCAAACAACTTTGCAATTGCATACACTGGAAATGCAAACACCAAACACCCTTTAAAAGTGGTACAATTTGGAGTTTAGCCAACAATTTCAAGAGAATGTGCCTAAAATGATTAAATCCAGTAGTCGGTTTCGCTTTTTCTTCAGCTTTTTTTTTTTTTTGGAAAAGTCACCACAGACAGATACCAGTGATGCCAAAGAGAAAAAGTGCGATAAGAACACCAACCAGACACCAAACTGCCGGTCTGGCTGCTCAGTGCAACACCATTAAATGATTAAATAGTTAAATAATAACAATTAATAAATATGAACTCTAGTGAAACCCATAGAACGCCATATCGCTCTGCAAATGCGTACTACATTTTTCCATGTATTCAGTTTGAAGTAGTTTGCGTCATACTCGTCACTATAGCATCACTATTCTTATAAATTGTTGTGGTTGTTTCTGTTGCCTTCAGAATCAACGGACATCCGTGTCTCCCTCCACCTTCTCCTTTTTATCGCAAATAACACTTGAGCATCTGATGAGTGACTATTCTGGTCTCAGATGAATCACCTGAACTTGACGGAGTTGTGTGATAATAAGATGGAGATGGGGTAGAATCACTTCCTTCCATCTGAGTCACTGTGGTCCTAAAGAGCCTCCAAGTCCACTCAACTCTCGAAAGGAGACTTAGCAGGAGAAGTATCCAAACTGGGCCATCAGGACTAAAAGCATCATCTTCACAGTAGAGCCCAATCAAACGAGAGAGAGATGAGGCTCATTTGTTTCTTCTCTCGAGGAGGTCAAGTGATTGGTTTCTGTTCTTTGCACAACATCTAATGTAGAAGAAATAATTCTACATCCTCGCAATTCTCAGAGAAACCTCAGTATAAGGCAAAGGTGTCCAAAGTCTGGCCTGGGGGCCATTTGCAGCACACATCATAACGTTTTGGCAAGTGAATCATTTCGCAGTACGTCAAGGTTTATGTGAATTGTATCGAAAATGCACCATTGAAGTGAAAAGTATTCTAATGCTTTCCAATTGAAGTGAATCATATCAATTAGTGACCGCAATGATCGTATCATAATACATCCTACCTCGAAGTCAATGTAATTTGAGTGAATCATATCCTACCACGTCGTTTCTAATTCAAGTGACTCGTATTGCACCGCGTCAGACTGAAGTTGGAGTAAATCCTATTCTATCGTAATCCGTTCTATCGACCTGAGTTGATTCTATTGTACCGTGATGCAACCTAGTCGTATGGTAATGCATCAAAAGGGAATCGTACCGCATCGTAACTACGGTAAAACACATGGATATGAATTGTATGCGTTGTAGTCGAAGTGAATTGTGTTGGATTGTAAAGCGAGGGAAATCCTAACCAGGGGTGTAACGATACGACATGCTCACAGTTCAATACGTACCTTGGTATTAAGGCCACGGTTCGGTTCATTTTCGGTAAAGTAAGAACATAACGCAAAACAAGCTCGGCTTTCGTGTGTAAGGATTTTTTAAATGGTGCATGAAATTGCAGTTGCAATCTGCTGGCAGGTATTTCTCCAAAAAACAAAGTCCTCAATTAAAAAATACAAAGAGAATCCAAAAAGTAGTCGTTTTTAGTCTCCGGCATGTGGAGGTGCATCGCAACACCAAATGTACCCTCACTTGAAATGTGTACAGAGTGGATAATTGGCAAGTTTCCGTTGGGTAGAGCTGCATACGAATACACGTGTTCCTCCCACCCCTAACCATGACACATTGCATCGTCATTTGAGCACATTGAGGCCGCACCGCGGTCCAGTGCTTAGCATGTTGGCCACACAGTCAGGAGATCTGGAAGACCTGGGTTTGAATCTCCGTTGGGCATCTCTGTGTGGAGTTTGAAAGTTCTCCCCGCGTGTGCCTTCCTTCCACATTCCAAAAACATGCATGTTATGGTTAACTGGTGACTCCAAATTGTCCATAGGTATGAATGTGAGTGTGAATGGTGGTTTGTCTATATGTGCCCTGCGATTGGCTGGCAACCAGTCCAGGGTAGGCTCTGGGATAGGCTCCAGCATAACCGTGACCCTAATGAGGATAAGCGGCATAGAAAATGGATGGATGGTAATTGAAGTGAAGGATTATGAATGTTTTGTATGACTGGTACTGTATCAACATACATACCGTATGGGCCTCCGCGATGGAAATACACATCACTAGTACTATTCGTTTCAAAACTATTTTCAACCCTAAACTGTAGCTGTAACAGGGCAGCCTCTGCAAGCACGGGGGAGATGAGAAACGAGGGCTTCCCCTCTGCTGTTATGATTCATATTCACCACCACGCTCTGCAGAGGCTCCCCTCGCCGCACACAAGGCGGGAAGCCCCGGGGAACGGTGTTGTATCAGCAAAAACTGGGCTCTAATCATGCAGCCGCTAGGAGAAACTGGCCCTAAACTCAATGACTGCGGCGATTGTGTGTATTCTTTGCAAATCTAGCAACCTTTTATTTACTTCGCCATGTAAAAAAACATGGCTTTAACTACAGATACCATCTTTGTTCAGTCGGGTTTTATAAGTTACATAAATTAAAAGTAATAAAAGTGGTATTGCCTTCCTTTTGGGGAAGCACTGTCGACTTTCTCAGGAGAACCCAAGGATGCACGGATGGAAAATCAAGGCAAATAAAGACTCTGTTTTCAGCCCCATGCAGCAGACCAGTAGATCATGCTTTTCATAGAAAGCAATCCAACAAAAAACGCAAACATCCGTGAGAGCAACTCTCCTATCTCACTGCTGTCCCACAACTGCCAGGCTCACGATTTTTGTTCTAGCTTAGTAAATATGCACTCACGTACAAGAATACACTTCAGCTACTCCTGCATAACAACACTGAAGCATATTTTAGGAGAAAGTGTACTGTTGTTCTGAATCTGAAGCGACACTCTGGTGAGGCGATGCATTTCTGTGGAGGCTTTTGAGAGAAATATTTGCAGCTGGCCAGTTAACTACACATGGAAAACATTAGCATTGTCTACTGCAACTGATAGCGGGGAATACTAGAGGCTAAATGCTGGAGGCTTGCTACTGTGTACAGTCAAGTACTAAGAATGTCAGAGTCCCAAATGACAATCGAAACAAACCAGTTTAACCTCAGACTGCACTGTGCAGAAGATACGTTGGCCTATTGGGGAGTTAGAGGTCACTCTTTGCAACTGTTAGTTGTACTGTATATAGTTCTATATTTGGGTCCCAAACATTTTGCAGGATTGAAAAGTTCCCAATTTTTATAAACAGTGACAAAAATAACAATCTGCCATAACATGTGGTCATAACTCTTCTTCATCTGTACCGTGCTACTTGGCGTCTGTAAGCAAACCAGTGTTTCCGAACCGTGCCGTGGTGAACTAAAACTGGACTGATTGGTTTACTTTGGGAGAATTTTAAATTCATTGTGGGCTTGAATCATCAAAACAAAGGCAAAAGTGATTTAGTGTGTATCAGCAGCTTTGGGTGGTCAATGAGGATGAGTGGCTACACTGGGCTATGGTCTGGAGAAGCGTGTGTAACCGTCACCGTCAAACGCTCTGCTGTGTCCTTGGTCCTTCGAAGGCCCATGTATAACCTTTCGTCTAGATTAAACATCATTTTGTCTGTGAGTTCTGCAGTGATGGTTTGTGGGCCGTAGCCCGAGGAGTTGGGTGGCTGAAGGGGTGACCGTTCATCCAGGAGTTCTGAGGTGAGTCCAGGTTGTTTGCTGTCCTCTTGAGGCTCCAGATGTTCACTTAAGCCTTCGTCTTTCATCTGATTCTCGCTCTGGTCTTTCTCCTTTACACAATCCTCTGTAGTAGTTGTAGGCTCTCCCTGTGGAGTTTCAGAAACGTCGCTGGCTTCCTCGTCGGGTGTGCTGACAATGCGGGGGAGCGTGCTATGATAACTCGTGTCTAGAGGGTAGTTCACACTCTCACCCCTCCGTAGCGGAGTTCGTTGTCTTTCAAAAGAGGAGTGTAAATGTCTGACACCAGGGTCACTCCACTGCTTATGCCGCTGCCATTGCTTGCGAAGGTGGATTCTGGAACGGTGCTTCTTTAATGGCGATTCCTGCTGGTCAAACTGAGGGTCATGACGGAGAAACTCATGGAAGAGTGCATCAGTTTTCTCATCGATGCTGTAGTCTCTCCGGTGTACAGGCGATGGTTGAGCAGAAGGTTGTGAAGCCTCCCGAGGAGTGAGCATCTGACCGTATGGAAACCAACTCTGTGGACTGACACTTGTTACTGAAACTCCTCCCGTGGCACCCAGCAATAGTGCCTCGTCTGGCTCCTCCTCATAGAGGTGAGACTCAAAGCTCTCGCCAATTGTACAAGATCGGCCTGCCTTGGTAAAGTGGTGCCTTTTTTCATGGGCTGTTTCCTCCTTTGGGCTGGTGCTTCCAAACAGTCGCAACTCTTCGGGACCGCGAGAGGGAGCCTCTATAGATGCATAGCCGCTATCCATTTGCAGCAATTTACGAGTCCCTGTTTCACCGTCGCTCCCACCCCGCTCAGAGTCTGTACTTCGTTGTTTCCTACTTCTTACCATCTTTGCCCCTGGTGTCTCATCCACGTACACAAAAAGCTCCTTGTCATCCTCTCCACCTTCTATGTCGTCCCCTAAATCCTGGGATAAGTAGCTGGGGAGACCTTCCCTTTCTTTTTCTGTACACACGCTGTCAGCATCACTGCAAACTGAGTTCCTGTCATTGTTGCTGCTTTGGTCAGAGGCAGCATATTGTTCTAGCGATGCACGTAAGGTCCAAATGTCTCTGTAAAGTGTCTGGGGATCCTGGAGATCAGGAGGCTCTGCGCTTTCCCTCGTCCCAAGGTAAAGTGCTTCATCTTGAGGATCAGGGGACAAGCCAATCACCCCAGGTCCAGCGTGGCTGTAGCTGGGCTCCACCATCACCTCTACCTCTACCCTGTGGTTGCGCACAGGGAACGTGGAAAAAGAAACATGCAGAACAAACAGAGTGTCAGAACAATTCTATGAATCGATCGCATTCATCGGAAGATCGGCTGTTTTCACAGGGCACGGAATGATTGTCATGACTTGCAGTGGCTGCCATGAAGCGTCCTTACACTATTCTTAGCTTGGTATCACTAGGGGTGGGTAAAAACATGGCAAGACATTGTACTTTCTCTTCAGTTAAAATATCAATTTTTTAAAAAAAAGGTCGCGTTTTGACTTTAAGATTCCACGCCTCCGCTCGGCAAGCTGTCGCTGTACCTGTTGTCAAATTGTCTGGTAGACCCTCCTCCTTCCTCTCAATCAGTGGGGAATACTACAGTAGTTGCAACTAATCATTGAGGCAATCACATTCAAAGTGATGGACCAGTCAATGAGGAGTCACTCGAGCCGAGACGCACAGTGTAAGAAGCACTGGTGGCGCTGGTAGTGTGAGCAACTCTGCCATTAAGGTAACTGGACAAGACCCGGCTTGTTTGTTCGACTAGACCAGAGATGTCCAAAGTGCGACATGTAGCTGGGTTTTTTGGCCTTTGGTTCATCTAAAAATGTAATCACATTACAAAATGTTAAAAAACAGGGAAAAAAGCTGCAATTTTACAAGACTAAAAACTAAATATTAAGAGAATAAAGTCATAACATAAGAGAAACAATAAAGTGAAATATTAAAAGTCGCTGTGTTATGAGAAACAAACAAAGAATAAAGTTGCAATTTTAGGAAAATTATCTTTGGTAAATATTATGTTAATAAAGTCAAAATAATATGACAATAAAGATATATTGATAAGAAAAAAATGTACAAGAATGTTGAGATATTTATTTTTTAAAAATGGGAAAAAAGTTGAAAAAGTTCTTACTAATGACTTCCTTTTTTTTACAGATAACGCGAGTTGAGAAGTTCTGTAAATATAAACAACGTCTCTGCATATCTTCGGGTTGGCTTAGAAAATGGTCAAGTGGCCCCCGCATCCTTTGATTTTTCAGTATGGGGCTCTCGGTGGAAAAACTACACATCTCACAGCAGTGTGGTGCGTTCATTGACACGCTTAACTAAATCCGTTGTTGATTTTGATTGACTATTGCGATTTATTCATGTTATTTGTGAAAAGTTATTGTGTTTAAAAGCTATTTTTATTGAATACAATATTTTACGACTAAAGCTAAAACTAGCTACATTTGGTTCAAACGTACAGTTTGGAGAATCGTTTGTGAAAGATACAATATATTAACTTAGCTAAAAAAATTAAGCATAAAGTAATGAATTTAAAATACTGCAATGTAGACTTCAAACTGTACTGGATCGTTTTGTGACTCAAGTCCTTGGCAATACCCACCCCAAAATACCAAAGTGACTTGTCCAAATGTATGGAACTTGAGAAACTGTTAAACGGTACATCGTTGCTGCACGTTTTTTGGCCGAAATGATTGCAAAGCAAAGCAGTGGACTGGATGAATGGCAAGGGAATTAAAGATACCTGCCGAGGGAAGGGGGTGGTGCCGATGCAGGTGACAGCACATGCCGGCCAGGACAGTAGGGTATGTCTCGGGTGCGGGCGATGTACTGGATGAGGTCAATGTGGTGTGTGTCACCGTCGTCCTGGTCCATGCTCTCGCTGGCGGCCCGCTGGCGCTGGAACTGTCTCCTCTTTGGTGAGCCTAGGAAAGTTAAAGTTATTTAGTTGGTTGACATGACAGCAGAGTTGGAAATGATACCTAATTCAAACTAAATCCAGCATCAATTGTTAAGGAATCTCAGGGAGACTTTGTGATCATCTTTGGAGCCTCGGTATGATGGAAAAACTGATCCCGGGTAGGTAGGGGTCAGTGTGCAAGTTTGTTGGTGGATGGCAGGGAGGATTCACTTAGGGGCTCAAGCTGATTTGGAACAAGCACATGTTACGTCACCAAGCCATCTGTCTTCTTTGTGTATTGCGTGTCCGAGCACATCCCACAATTCAGAGCAGCCACGAGGCATTTCAGCTTATTGCTGACGCCTCTCTTGTTCAATTTAACATCTAATAAACAGATTCAGAGAAACACATTCTTGGGTCCCAACATTTCGTACTGTTGCACATAGAAGAGTGTTCATCTGTGGGTCTTATATTATAAAACATCCTTATTTCTTAAAATTAGTTTTTACCCCAAATTGTGCAACAATGTGATACAAATGATCAATTTGTGCTAGCGTCAAACTATCAAAGGAATAAATAAAAGTCAAGCTGATTGGCTTTATGTGACATTCATGCTTGAACTTGTGGCTACATGAACTTTGACTGAGACAGTGCATGATATGCTGCATACAACCGTGCCTCACTGAACACAGAAAGAAGCCTAAGCGGACATTAGACTCAACATTTGAACAAATCTGGCAAACAATTGTAATTCTTATCTCATGTGATTATTGATCTCACCTCACACTGTGAAGTATCTGTTACCTCTCATATCCAGACTTGAAGCCCTCTGGCTGCTGTCCAGCTTCCATTTCTTGATCTTGAAATAAGGACTGGCCCCCTCCAGACTGGCATGGCGCCGCAGTTTGGTAAAGAACTGCTGTACTGGACCCTTGCTGGCTGCACCGTTGCCTGCAGAAGGGACACCGCTCATGGGTGCAGTCCCTTCTCCTGCACCGAGACTGCAGCGTTGGTCGCGGGGCCCTATTGTTATTAACTCCATCTGAACAAAGAAAGAAACCGGACATGGTGGTGTGTTGTCCAGATGTAAATATTAAATTCTGTATAAAATACTGTAAGTAACTTACAGAGCTTCCATTCGCTTTAGCAGTAGTATTCACACTCAAGCTAGTGTCCACCACAGTTGAGTTGAGGGTATCTCCTGGGAGCGCACAGCTGGAAATGGTGCTTAAGCTGGTCAGTGCAGTTTGAGGCAGGGGACATGGCATTGGCTGTTGGGGGTGGAACACACGTTTTATCTCTGAATGACTCATTTGACTGGACTGGCAACAACAGAGAATATCAAATTCAGACTCCCCTCCCAGATGTCTAACCTCAGTGATTGAACATAGAGAGCTAAATGAAAAATCAATGTATGTACCCAGTTGAAGGGAAAAAAAAAACAGGCAAAACGACTAGCTTTGCCTGTGTTCATCAGTTTGTGTCATGTTCTCGCTCTGACTGAAGTGATGTTGACACAGGACTTGGTCAAGAATAATGATGCAACAGGGATATTATAACAAGGCTGTCACCTGAAAGATGGAAAGAGCTGACTTGGCGACAGGGCGCGTTGTCATGGTGATTGTATTCTCTGCTGAATCGCACTCATGGATGGTGACTATCTTGAGTGCCGGGGGAGGGATGTGGAGGTGTGTGAGCCGTGCATTCTTTAGGTGGTGAAAGTCACCCTCGGTCAGTGTGTATCTGTAAATGAAGGTAGAGAAAATAACTTTGAGTGTTTTCGCTTGCCAT
The DNA here is from genome assembly GCA_024372805.1 of Oostethus manadensis. Taxonomy (NCBI): domain Eukaryota; kingdom Metazoa; phylum Chordata; class Actinopteri; order Syngnathiformes; family Syngnathidae; genus Oostethus; species Oostethus manadensis. The sequence goes on along the minus strand of QODF01000016.1, from coordinate 5,265,798 downwards.
GTAGTTGCTTTGAACTAAATTGTTTTGGATTCAAATCCAGGTTGAGGTTACTCTTCAGATATGCTTAGGTTAGGTACTGCAGCTGGCAACATCATGCCTTGCTCTATGGTGCCCTGCAAGCATGAGGTTTACCCTTCCAAACTGCTCCGTTCCATTAGGTCCAGCGCATGGCTAAGGACACCATTTCTGCTCCTCAACTCAACTCTAATGCTGTGCTACTGAACTCCAACATAACGGTTTATATCTCCCAAGTGGCCAAACATGTATGGGTATGCTGCAAAAGTCATTCCATTCCATTGCATTTTCTTGCGCTTATCCGGGTCCAGGTCACGGGGGCAGCAGTCTCAGTAGGGAAGTCCAAACTTCCTGGTCTCCGGCCAGCTCTTCCAGCTCCACCGGGAGGACACCAAGGCTTTCCCAGGCCAGCTGTAAGACATAGTCCCTCCAGCGTGTCCTAGGTCTTCCCCGGGGTCTTCTCCCAGCTGGGCATGCCCGGAACACCTCATCAGGGAGGCTTCCGGGAGGCATTCGTACTAGATGCCCGAGCCACCTCGACTGGCTCCTCTTGATGTGAAGGAGCAGCGGCTCTACTCTGAGCTCCTCCCGCATGGCCGAGCTCCTCATCCTGTCTCTTAAGGTGAGTCCAGCCACCCTACGGAGAAAACTCATTTCCGCCGCTCGCATCCGCGATCTCGTTCTTTCGGTCTTGACTCACAGCTCATGACCATGGGTGAGGGTGTGAACATAGATTGGTCAGTAAAAACAGTGTCTTGTATTCCGGTTCAGCTCTCTCTTCACCACGACGGTCCAGTACAGTGACTGCATTACTGCAGACGCTGCAGCAATTCGTCTATCAACCTCCCGCTCCAACCGTCTCTCACTTGTGAACAAGAGCCCAAGATACTTGAACTCCTCCCCCTGGGGCAAGACCTCACTCCCACCCCACTGGGTACAATCGACTCGTTTCCGACTGAGAACCATGGCCTCAGATTTGGAGGCGCTGATTCTCATCCCAGAAGCTTCACACTCAGCTGCAAACTGCTGCAGCAACAGCTGAAGGTCACAGCCTGATGAGGCCATAAGGACCACATCGTCTGCAAATAGCAGAGACGAGATTCTAAGGCCACCAAAGTTCACCGGAAACAAGCCCGACTTACTGCTGGCAATGCGAACCAGGCTCCTGCTTCGATTGTACAAAGACCAAATGGAAAAGTCAAACGTAAAGAATTCAAAACCAGTACCTTTGAGGGTGGCACCCTAGTTCAGAGGCTCCCCTCAAGTTGGTCTTTGTCTTGAAGCACATGACTTTGGCATTCCTATCCGATGCAGGAGTTTGTGTTCCCAGAAAATTGCTCTTAGGACTTAACTATACATGCAAATGACAGGATGGTGACTTCTGTCGACACCAACTCACGGTGCAACCTCAGAACACAACAATAAACCTACCAGATAAAACCCAAATCAAAACACGTCCAACTATTTAGGTGGCTGGGGTAGATTACCTGCGACCCTTCTCCTGGGGCTTCTTGCCGTGATCGAAGAGTGCCGCCTCGTTGAAGGAGACGCGCCGGCCCATAGTGCCAGTGGAGAGGAAGCGCTCCGTCTCTTGATCGTGAGAGCTGGCCATGGACAGGCAGTCGGACTCGTCCACCCTAATGGTGATTTCTACATGGAGACGCAGAAAATAAATAAAAGATGAAATTCAACCCAGGTGAATGCGGCTGTTGTTACAGATGGGCTTCAAATACTGTACATGACTGCTAAAGTGAAGCATCTGATGCATTATCTGCTTTGTGGTGGGTGAGCACGCCAATACTACAAACTGCTGACTAGTACTACTTCTTATTTTAAAAATGCCGGAGAAAAGCAGTTTCATGCTGCCTTTTATTAAATCATTTTCAGCAGAGACAGAGTGCATTCAATCGCCGCAGGACATCAAAATGTGTCTGAGGGATAGTGAGATTGCTTTAGCAACTGAAAAATGGGAATTTTTTTTAATGCAATAGATTAGACATTATGCTGACGTGATAAAAGCATCACCGTAGACTGCATCTCCCCAGTCCCACTCTATCAGTTGCTCATCTTTGGATCAGTCACACTATACAATCTCCCACATTCTTCCCTCCTTCCTACTACTTCCTCTTTGTCCAACTGTGTCTTACCATGAGTGGGCTGAGACTCCTCCGTGTATGTGGCGTTGGTTTTCTCGACGTCATCGCTGCCACTGCAGCACAGAAATGGAAACATTCAAATGCACTGGTTGTTGCAAATGAGAGGATACTCCTTTAAGATGTATTATTATATTTATATACTTGTATGTAATATTTTTTACTTAAAAAAATGTAAAAAAATATATAATTAAAAAACGTTAGGTACCTCGGCGTTCCGTTCACTACTAAGGGATGGATGGAACTTGAGAGCTACATTCCTGCACTCATATATGGCCATGAGTTTTGTTTTGGGTAGTGACCAAAAGGATCTGTGTGTTATACTGTCTTAGTAGCAGTAGAACCTCTGCATTGAGAGAAGCCAGATGAGGTCATCTGGTCAGGATGCCTCCAAGACGCCTCTCTGGGTGGTGTTGAGGGCACATCCCACCGGTATGAGGCCTCGGGGAAAACCCAGGACAAATGCTTCAGAATACAACGGTAGCTGGACAAAACAGCCAGGGAGAGGGAAGCCTGGGGTTCACGCATTAGACAGCTGTCCCAAAGACCCAACCTCTGCGCATTGAATAAATAAAGCGTGTGAAGCACGTTACATGTATTTGCAAACTCATTTGTACGACTAAGAATGCTAAAACTATACAATGCTTTACGAATTGCCCGTACAATTTATAAATGCTTTATGATGGCAACAGTTTGACCCTGAAACAGATTATTTTTATTCCGGAACAGTTTGTGCTCAACCTTAATGCAACATTAATTATAAAAAGTAACATCCTGTAATGATTTCCAAATGTCCGTTGACCGTTTGACCTGAACCACATTTGCATGTGTGCTGGTTAGTCAGTCTGTGATAAGGAAAAACCGGGTTTGGTTAAACATCTTTCCTTTTGCAGTGCTCCATCTAAGTGGAATCCCAGACTTTCAATTTACCTTATGAGGAAGGAAGGAGAGAGTGAAATCTCCTTGCGGTCATTTCCCTCCGTCTGATTTGTTTCTGCAGTTCTATGAGTTTCATGTATGAGCTTGTGTCGCTGAGCTTGTGTGTGTTTGCGTGCATGTGAATCACTGTCTTCCCACATCTGAGCTTCCTCTTGTCTTTCATTTCCTGTGTGGCTACCAGTTTTCATATCAGTGCATGCGTGTTCACACACACACACGCACACACACAGATACACAGAGCAAGGGAAGGGGAGGGGGTGAGAATAATCACTGCCGATGGCTGCAATGAAATCTCATTACACTCATTTGTACCAGTCTGGCCAATGCCTTGCCTTTTGGCGGCTCTGTGCTCTCTGTTTATCTGCTGTTCTCATATATTTAAGTGGAGCTGATGATGCTTTAGAAGATCTCCACCCACCTTCTGTATGTGGCACCCAAAATATAAACAGGCATGAAAAACAAGAGACTGTTACTTTAATGTGCAATGCTTTATTGTAGTGGTCCTCAACCTTTTTGGACCCACGGACCAGCTGGTGTTACCCCAAACCTCTGGCGGACATGGATGGAGGGGTTGCACATATTAGCGACCTAATTCTATTTATTTATTATGACTTGCCGAAAACATGAAAATGTCACCATCCTCCAGTACCAGCCTGGAGTTTGTTTTTCAGAGAGAAGATGATGATGTCACTGTTTGATGTGTGTGGTAAGAGGCAGTGTGCCTGCATGAATTAACTTGAGGTTGTGCACTGAACAAATATGCACATTAGCACTCAATAACATCATCTAATCTGACCTTTATGCTTTCCCACATTATAGCCGCATTTGGTACCAAATATGAGGTGAAAGAAAAAAAAAATACAGTATAGTATCTGTGCAGCATGCAGGAATGTTAGTACACACACACACACACACACACAACAATGGTGCATTCAAGGACTGTCAAACAAACTGGGACAGGTCCCTGCTCTGCTCAACACAATGAAACAAAACAACATGCATGCAAAAACTGTGGGATTTCTGCCATCCATCCATCCATTTTCTTCCGCTTATACGAGGTCGGGTCACGGGAGCAGCAACCTAAGCAGGGAAGCCCAAACTTCCCTCTCCCCGGCCACTTCGTGCAGCTCTTCCCAGAGGATGACGAGGCGTTCCCAGGCCAGCTGACAGACATAGTCTCTCCAACGTGTCCTGGGTCTTCCCCGAGACCTCCTACCGGTTGGACGTGCCCTGAACACCACCCCTAGGAAAGCGTTCGGGAGGCATCCTAACCAGATGCCCGAGCCATCTCATCTGGCTCCTCTCAATGCGGAGGAGCAGCGGTTCTACTCCGAGTCTCTTCCGGATGACAGTGCTTCTCACCCTATCTCTAAGGGAGAGCCCAGCCACCCTGCGGAGAAAACTCATTTCGGCCACTTGTACCCGCGATCTTGTCCTTTCGGTCACTACCCAAAGCTCATGACCATAGGTGAGGGTAGGAATGTAGATCGACCGGTAAATTGAGAGCTTTGCCTTTGGCTCAGCTTCGGTGAAGAGTCCGCATCACTGCAGAGGCTGCACCAATCCGTCTGTCCATCTCGCGTTCCATCCTTCCATCACGTGAACAAGACCCCGAGGTACTTAAACTCCTCCAACTGAGGCAGGACCTCATCCCCGACCTGGAGATAGCACTCCACCCTTTCCCGGGCGAGAACCATGGACTCAGACTTGGAGGTGGTGATTCTCATCCCAGCCGCTTCACACTCAGCTGCGAACCGATCCAGTGAGAGTTGAAGGTCATGGCTCGATGAAGCCAACAGGACCATATCATCTGCAAAAAGCAGAGATCGAATCCTGCGGCCACAAAACAGAAACCCCTCAACGCCCTGGCTGCGCCTAGAAATTCTATCCATGAAAGTAGTAACCAGAATCGGTGACAAAGAGCAGCCCTGGCGGAGTCCAACCCTCACTGGAAACGGGTCAGACTTATTGCCGGCAATGCGAACCAAACTCTGACACCGGTCATACAGGGAACGAACCGCCTGGAAATGGTGTTCCGATACCCCATATTCCCGGAGCACTTCCTACAGTATTCCCCGAGGAACACGGTCGAATGCCTTCTTCAAGTCCACAAAACACATGTAGACTGGTTGGGCCAACTCCCATACACCCTCAAGGACCCTGCCGAGAGTATAGAGTTGGTCCACAGTTCCACGACCAGGACGAAAACCACACTGCTCCTCCTGAATCCGAGATTCGACTATCCGGCGGATCCTCCTCTTCAGAACCCCTGAATAGACCTTACCGGGAAGGCTGAGGAGTGGGATCCCACGATAGTTAGAACACACCCTCCGGTCACCCTTCTTGAAAAGCGGGACCACCACCCCGGTCTGCCAGTCCAGGGGCACCGACCCCGACGTCCACGCGATGCTGCAGAGTCATGTCAACCAAGACACTCCCACAGCATCCAGGGCCTTAAGGAACTCCGGGCAGATCTCATCCGCCCCCGGGGCCCTGCCACCAAGTAGCTTTTTAACCACCTCAATTACCTCAGCCCCAGAGATAGGCCAACCCGCCTCAGAGCTCCCAGGCACTGCTTCCCTGTTGGAAGGCGTGTCGGTGGGATTGAGGAAGTCTTCAAAGTATTCCCTCCACCCGTCACTCCACAACATCTCGAGTTGAGTTCAGCAGCACACCGTCCCCACCATACACGGTGTTGACTGTGCACTGCTTCCCCCTCCTGAGACGGCAGATGGTGGTCCAGAATCTCTTTGAAGCCATCCGGAAATCTTTTTTCATGGCCTCCCCCATGTCCAGGTTTTTGCCTCAACGACTGGCAGAGCTGCAGACCGCTTGGCCTTCCGATACCCGTCAGCTGCCTCCAAAGTCCCATGGGCCAAAACGGCCTGATAAGACTCTTTCTTCAGCTTGACGGCATTCCTCACCACTGGTGTCCACCAACAGGTTCTGGGATTACTGCCACGACAGGCACCGACCACCTTAGTGCCACAACTCCGATCGGCCACATCGACAATGGAGGCACGAAACATCGGCCACTCGGATTTATGTCCGCTGCTAGAACTCCAATAACAGGTTAAGATCAGGGGGGCCGTTCCTCCCAATCACATCTCTCCAGGTCTCACTGTCGTTGCCAACACGAGCGTTGAAGTCACCCAGAAGAACAAGAGAATTCCCCGAGGGACCGCTCTCTAGTACTTCCTCTAAGGACTCTAAATCGGGTGGGTATTCTGAACTGCTGTTTGGCGCATAAGCGCAAACAACAGTCAGGACCCGTCCCCCCACCTGAAGGTGTAGGGAAACTACCCTCTCGTTTACTGGGTTAAACTCCAACGTGCAGGCTAGGAGCCGTGGGGCAACAAGAATTGCCACCCCTGCCCGTCGCCTCTCATTTCCGGCAACACCAGAGTGGAATGAAGTCCACCCCCTCTCGAGAGGACTAGTTCCAGAGCCCTTGCTGTGCGTTGAGGTGAGTCCCACTATATCTAGCCGGAATTCCTCCACCTTACGCACCAGCTCAGGCTCCTTCCCCGCCAGAGAGGTGACATTCCACGTACCGACAACTAGCTTCTGTAGCCGAGGATCGGACCGCCAAGGCCTCTGCCTCTGGCCGCCACCCAGCTCTGTTCGCACCCGACCCGATTGGCCTCCCACGAGTGGTGAGCTCATGGGAGGGGAGGGCCACGTTACCTTTTCGGGCTCTGCCCGACCGGGCCCCATGGGTGCAGGCCCGGCCACCAGACGCTCGCCATCGTGCCCCACCTCCAGGGCTGGCTTCAGAGGGGGGCTCCGGTGACCCGTGTGCAGGCGAGGGAAAGCGAAGTCCATTGTTACTGTGCATCATTGGGGTCTATTGAGCCACTCTGTGTCTGGTCCCTCCCTTAGGACCTGTTTGTAGGACCCTACCAGGGGGCATGACAGCCCCCCGACAACTTAGCTCCTAGGATCATTGGGACACGCAAACTCCTCCACCACGATAAGGTGGTGTCTCAGGGAGGAGGTGGGATTTCTTACTGTTACTTTTTTTATTCAAAAAAAAAAATTCAGTAAGTGGGATTTTTTTACTTTTATTTTATGAATTAACTAATGGCCCATATTTTCAAAAAGTGTATGTATTTACTGTATATAAAACTTTTTTTTTTCAATCTTTGCTTCTGAAAGTTTCCTGCCATGGGGAGGGGGGGGGGCTTCTTTTAGCTTGAGAAAAATCAAGAAAAAAACCCAAAACATTTTAGGCCTGCAAAGCAATCTGTTGCTCCGCTTTGCGGTATTTTCTCCGTTAGCTATAGTTTGATTGCAGGAAGTTGTGTTTTCTGTGTGTCCAGAGGACTTCCGGGGAAGTGCAGCAGCTCGAAACAATTAAATAAAAACACACGCTATGCTAAATTTGGTTATGTTAAAAGCCAAAATGGCCCACCTGACGCAACATTGACCTCCTCTGTAGCAACGGCGGCAGGTGATGAGAAGGATGGAGACAAAGATCAACGTCCCCACTAGGAAGATGGAGAGGATCACCAGGAGAAGCACATAGCCATCTTGCTGCTCCTCTGTCTCGAGCGGTACCTCCTAAAAGCGAGAAAATAGTAACTGTGACTATCTGCTAGTTGCTAATTTAATGCCAAAGGAACAATTACGTGCTATGTCTGTAAATAAAATCAAATACATCAAAACGATCTACCTATGTCAAAGGTTAATGACAAAAACTCTTGAATAGTTCGTCTGTCATCATGTTGTTTCTCAGTGAGGGGAAATTAAACTAGGGATTACGTCACTGATTGAATCATTCCCTCATCCAGGTCAGGAAGTTGTTTATTAGCAGGTCCAGTGTGGCCAGAGGTCCGCACGGTCCAAGGGGAAGTGCCTACACCAGCAAAAATACAAACACAGGAAGTTTGACTTACTGTGGAGTTTTCTGGTAGGATGTTCCAAACGGTAGACTCATAGCTCATGGTCCAGGCCAACTCTGGAGTCCCCCTGGGAGACACAGAGGAAATGACTGTTACTGGAGCTGCTCATCCAGTCACAAATCCAGAACAGGCAGGCTGCTGTGTTTTATCGGCGCTAGCTTGCATTGAATCAAGTACAATGAACTTACGTCTTGACTAGATGTTGTTGCACATACAGAAATTGCAACTTAATGCCATGAAAATATGCCAACATCACAGGAACATCAAACTGGTTTCATCCAGTGCCTCGACGGCATGCCGGGGCATCATTGCCACAACAATGCTTTGCCATCTATGACTTTTTGACATTTGATCTTCTTGCAAGAATTTTGGACCAGTTCCCACTGTTAGGTTATGAATAAACCACTCTGGTCCATTGTGTGAAATTGATTGTTGTTTAATTGTGGCTTGGAATCACTGAGGCAAAAACCAGCAGAATTGCTAGTGATTCGCTCCTAACAAGTTTGCGGTCTGATGCGCAGCAACAGGATGTCATTCAAGGCCTAGATCCACAGTATGGCAACGCAATCTGACACTGGCATTGAAACAGGAGGTCATAACATTCAGAGAAATTCTCCCTGTTCATCATCATATGATTAAAACATCCCTAAGCCACACATTTTGCTACTTAATACTGTGTTGGCTAGTGGTGTCGCTTGCTAAACAGAAGGAAAACTTGAGCGCATGGATGCCATGCGAACCTTCAAATTCCCAACCGTGAAAACCCTGTGTGCCCCTCACGTGCTGCTCATGCATGCGTTAAATCAGCATGGAGAAGATGCACTAGGTAAAAAAATCTGCCACCAACCACTCCATCATATCAAATACACAAACATCTGCTCTTCCTATTAATCAGAAGCTGAGGTCCATCTGTGCTGCCTCCAGATCATGGCCATTAATCCTGCTACTGCAGCACCAAACACCCCCACGCATGCAAACACAACCTGGATACTAACCACAACATGGAAGAAGCAACAAGCCCCGTCGCTCACTGCAGCAACTTCAGCAGCCAAGCTTGTAAATACAGCCCCTATGCTTGCAGCCCGTCTAAAATCTAGAAGCTACTTCCTTCCAGCTCTGGTGTCTTACCCAGATGGAGGGCAGTGTGCAGCAGCAGTAGCAGCAGCAGCAGCAGCAGCAGCAGCTCTGGATGTGTGTGTCAAGCGGGCTCGTGTGTGGCTTGAGAGAATCCGCCTCAGCTCCCTCGGTGCATCCTCAGTCCAAGAAGAAGATAACTGAATTGCCTCCAACGCCCCACAGCTTAGCTCAGCAGTGGCCAAGTGGTCTTGAGCAACAGGACAGCATGGCTGCATGCATGGCTGGGAGCAAAAAAAAAAATAAAAGCAGCCATTGGTTGGTTAAATGCCAAGTTGAACATTACACAAGCAGGAGATGCGCCTCAGAGATAACCCACAGAACCTTCACGGATGTTTAGTTTAACAATGTAGCATGAGAGCTGACATTATTACCACACACTAAACCAAAAACAAGAATGCTGATTCTTAAGTAGACCCATTACCTCTGCCTAGCAGCATGTTGTCAGGCTAACATGACATCGCATTAGACTTCATACTTGTTGTCATTTCCTTTTTGAGAATGTCAAAATGTTACTTTAAACTAGTGGTTTTTTGTTACGGTTAATTGGTTGCAGTCTGGACCGGGATGACTAGGACTCCTACTGTATAAATTAAATATTTTGGTATTTATGGCACAGAAAACCTGCTTACGACAAAACAGCAAGACTTATTCATTAATGGCACCTCGATTAGCGTCAGCCGTGGTTAGTGTGTTTTTTGGTTAATGCGGTTTTGCCTTGGTTTGCATGCATTTTCCGGTTAGCGTATAACATAGCGCGCCTCCCGTGGAGTTCATTTTTTCTATACCGCTTATCCTCATTAGGGTCGCGGGGATGCTGGAGCCTATCCCAGCTGACTTCGGGCGGGAGGCGGGGTACACCCTGGACTGGTCGCCAGTCAATCGCAGGGCACATATAGATAAACAAACATTCACACTCACGTTCATACCTATGGACAATTTGGAGTCGCCAATTAACCTAACATGCATGTTTTTGGAATGTGGGAGGAAACCGGAGTACCCGGAGAAAACCCACACACGCACGGGGAGAACATGCAAACTCCACACACAGATGCCCAACGGAGATTTGAACCCAGGTCTTCCAGATCTCCTGACTGTCTGGCCAATGTGCTAACCACTCAGCCACCGTGCGGCTGTCCCGTTGAGTTAAAAAACAAAAAAAATTGTCCCGTTGAGTTAATTAATTTATTTTTTCATCAAAAAACAGCCTTTTTAGCACCCTATTATCAAGCAAAGAAAATAGCAACTGGAACCAGAAGCTAGGTCACCTGTATATGATGTCATCAGTGGTTGACTCTCACAAAACATTTTAATGTAACACTGGAGTCACCAACGTGGTGCCCGCTGGCACCAGGTAGCCCTCGACAGCCACATTAGGTGCCCGCACGCCTGCTTTTCATTTGGGTTTTCACGTAATAATGTGGGAACACTGGAAAAAAAGCTCTGAGTTTTGGTTAGCGGCATTTTGTTAATGTTCTGGTAAAACAAGCCCAACCGGTTTGTTTGGGTTGAAATAAGATATGGAAATAAATGTTAGAAAAATGAGTTGCCCTTGACCATTTTCATATTGTACAAGTAGCTCTCACAAGAAAAAACGTTGTTGACGCCTGATGTAACACATTTGATGATTCTAGTTTGACATGCATAAAACAATTCTACATGCATAAAATTGCAAACAAAAGAGCTAAATGCACATTTAGGTTACTTTTACCTTCACTGAAGAGGTTGCAAGATCAACCTCCACCACCTCCTTGTTTTGTCATGAGTTATTTCTTGAATTCAATAGTGTTTCTAGCGTTCTTTATCAAAATGCTGGTACTTCCAACTTCCTCTGGCTCCATTTGGGGTTATTGAGGTAAGAAACACTATTGAGTTAAAAAAAAACAAGTCATGTCAAAACAGGAAGGTGGTGGTGGTTGATCTTGCTGTCACATCATTTCTTTGGGGACATACAGCACACGTGAAGAATTGTGTCTTCAAGGAAGGTAAAAGTTACCTAAATGTTCATTAACCCTTTTTTTCATCATCTACAGGTATATGTATTTATATGCATTTTGGATTGCCATAAACGATAATAGTAAAACTACAAAGTGATGTTTTGTGTTAACATCTTGGTTTTTGTGAATGGATTAGAAAATTGATTGAGTTAGCGTCCATTTTGGTTTGAGTCAAACCTTTCGCAACACATAAATAATGCCAACCAAGGTTCCACTCTATATGTTTGAACACCCGTGGTAGAGTGAAGCTGCAAAATTCAAATGGCAATGCGGTTATATCCCCGCTGAAGCATTAAAAACATTTTTCCATGGAATCTAAAGCTAAATATTTCCATTTTGATTGCAGTAATCTCATCGGGGAATAGAATCCATTGGAATAAACGTTACGGCTGCACGGTGGCCTAGTGGTTATCATGTTGGAGATTCATGGTTCGAATCTCTGTTTGGGCATCTGTTTGTGAAGCTTGCATGTTCTCCCTATGCATGGGTTTTCTTTGGGTATTCCGGTTTTCGCTCACATTACAAAAAACATGCACGTTAGGCAAACTGGAGACTTTGTTTGTCTATACTGTATGTGTCCAACCAGTCCAGGGTCTTCCCCGCCTCTCACCCCAGTCAGCTGGGCATAGGCTTGGGTTTATCCTTGACCCTAATGAGCACAAGCGGTATAGAAAACGGATGGATGGAATAATCGTCAAACTTTAGGTTGCACTCATTATATTTAATCCATGTATTCATTATACTTTCATCGTGGTTTTTTTTATACAGCGGTGTGAANATACAGTGGTGTGAAAAACTATTTGCCCCCTTCCTGACTTTTTATTCTTTTGCATGTTTGTCACACAAAATGTTTCTGATCATCAAACACATTTTAATATTAGTCAAAGATAACACAAGTAAACACAAAATGCAGTTTTTAAATGAATGTTTTTATTATTTAGGGAGAAAAAAATCCAAACCCACATAGCCCTGTGTGAAAAAGTCATTGCCCCTGCACCTAATAACTGCTTGGGCGCCCTTAGCAGCAATAACTGCAATCAAACGTTTGCCATAACTTGCAACAAGTCTTTTACACGCTCTGGAGGAATTTTGGCCCTCTCATCTTTGCACAATTGTTGTCATTCAGCTTTATTTGAGGCTTTTCTAGCATGAAGCGCCTTCTTAAGGTCATGCCACAGCATCTCAATGGGATTCAGGTCAGACTCCAAAGTCTTCATTCTGTTTTTATTCCGCCATTCCACCACACACCGATTTGCTGGTGTGTTTTGGGTCATTGTCCTGCTGCAGCACCCAAGATGGTTTTAGCTTGAGTTGACCAACAGATGGGCGGACATTCTCCTTCAGGATTTTTTGCTAGACAGCAGAATTCATGCTTCCATCTATCCCAGCAAGCCTTCCAGGTCCTGAAGCAGCAAAACAAGCCCTGACCATCACACTACCACCCCCATATTTGACTGTTGCTATGAAATGCTGTGTTACTTTTACGCCAGATGGAACGGGACACGCACCTTCCAAAAAGTTCATCTTTTGTCTCGTCAGTCCACAAGATATTTTCCCAAAAGTCTTGGCAGTCATCATTTTCTGTTCAATTCTGTTATCTTTGACTAATAGTTACCTATTTTTTATGAGCAGAAACATTTAAGTGTGACAAACATGCAAAAGAATAAAAAGCCAGGAAGGGGGCAAATAGTTTTGCACACCACTGTATACTGCTCATGGTTTTGACTACACAGGCAAATGGCCTATGTTCAATTGTACAAGGCTCAGCTCAGTGTTTTTAGAAGTGAAACCCAAAAGGTTTGGTGGGAACGGATGATAGGAATCTGGCATCCCAGCCATGGATATACCAGATGATTCCTGAAACAACCTTTAGCCAATCCTACTTTAATCATGCATTATTACAGCAAAACGCAAACGGTGCAGCAATCTTTCATCAATCGTCATGCATTGTAGAAAGCACAGTTCTAAAAAGGCAAAATGCAAACGCGGGCTTATTCGGTTTGCATCCTACTTGACCGTAAAGCAAGACATCGAAGGGGTTTCTTATCCGTATAAAGCATCATGCACACGCACACTGCACTCACCTGCTCTACCTGCCTGCTCCGGCCTGAGTGGGCAGAACACGAAACCGCTACAGGACGAGCTTTAATGTGGAGATTGTCAAAAGGCTTTACCGTATTTATGAATGGAAGCCCGCCGATTAGGACACGCCCATCAGGCAGTCTTGGACTCGCCGAGTGACGTCACCCGTGAGGACGAGAATAAATCAAATAATGTTACCGCTCAAAGTACCTTACCTTTATATAATATATTTCTCTAATGTTTTTTTGAATATACGTAGTAATTCACTTAATAATTTACTGAGAAATAAGTCCCAAGACCAAGCCTGTAAATTAGAGTATAAGGTGTCGAATCTTAAACACGAATATACCGCCATCTACTGGCACACATCCCATTGTATTTACTGCACCGGGAAACTAAATGCAGCATTCCGGAATGAATGTTTCGTTTATACATAATAAGCATACCTTAACCCAAGTGTAACCGTCCATATCTGTGAACATTCGGATTTAAAAATAGAACATCGGTTGTTGAATCTGTTGAATTTCCCCTTCTAGCTGCTCTAGCTAGCCACAGTCCACTACTTCCGGTATTGTGGCTGCCAAACGACTACATTACCCAGCAGCCCTGTATCACCGCAAAGCCTCGTGGGAAGGTTACCAACGTCCTTGTCTGACCAAGCGCCCATCAACGCAAGGGATCGGAGGGTTTCTGTGAGGCACTTGTACTTGAACTAAATCACTTTTTCCCCAACATGATGGCAGCAAGATTTCTCCGTCGTTCCCTTCCGGTGCTGAGGCAAACTCGCTGCTACGCCGAGCCCGCCTCCGGCGCGCAGCAGATGTCCTTCACTTTCGCCTCTCCGACACAGGTAGCATCGCTAGCTACGCGGCTATCATTGGGAATGATAGGCAAGGCTACTTGGGCCTTAGCTAACTTTATCGATTGGGTAGCATAATATCTATACTATCAAAACAATCTTTTACATGCCCCTTTGCCGTTTTAGCCCCGTACACGTACCTCATAAGAACTCACGCTTTTGTTTGTTGCTATAATTACACAAACCCGAATGGCGGTTAGAGCTGGCTAAGCTAGTTGCCACTCAATGTTGCTGACCAGTCATTTGGACTCACAGTTACATTACCAGTGTCTTTTGCCACCTAATGTACATTTTGGCAGCAAGTGACCTTGCTAGAGATGAGTCTTATAAATGAATGTTGACTGACGCTTGTCATAAGCATGTTTAACCTTGAGGTGCACTCATTAGACACACACACACACACACACACACACGTTTCAATGGCAACCAGTACAAGCGTTGAAATTCTGCATTTGTTGTAACCCGGAACTGTAGCCCATGCTGCCATACTGTGCTGTACCTTTGCAAACTACCTGAGCTGATATTAGCATGTGTTGTTGTCCAATATTTGCAGGTGTTTTTCAAGGAGGCCAGCGTGAAGCAAGTGGACGTGCCCACACTTACCGGTATGTTTGGCATACTGTCTGCCCACGTGCCCACCTTGCAGGTGCTTCGGCCTGGCGTTGTCACCGTCTTCAGTGACGACGGCTCAGCTGTTAAATACTTTGGTAAGATTATGTTTTTTTACCTGCAAGGTACGTGGTGGCCTCGTCGTACCTATTTAGTTTTTGTTTCCTGCAAACAAAGAAACTGTACTTACAGCCTGTCCTCTGTTGTGCAGTGAGCAGTGGGTCGGTAACAGTCAATGCTGATTCTTCAGTGCAGCTGCTCGCTGAGGAGGCCGTACCGCTGGACCAGCTCGACATCGCTGTGAGTAAAATCTAAGTCCAAAACATATGTGACATTTCAGAGCCATCAGTTGAAACAAGTTTAAAATAAACAAAGGAGCAAATAAGATAACTTGGCTCCAAAATCTGCAAAATCTACTGATCTGAGTTGTAGTATGCATGACAGGCCACTATCTGGTAGTTCTTCATTCATTCATTTTCTATGCCGCTTATCTTCATTAGGGTCGCGGGGATGCTGGAGCCTATCCCAGCTGACTTTGGGTGGGGGGCGGGGTACGCTCTGGACTGGTCGCCAGTCAATTGCAGGGCAGACATACAAACATTCACACTCACATTCATGCTAAAATGGACAATTTAGAGTCGCCAATTAACCTAACATGCATGTTTTTGGAATGTGGGAGGAAACCGGAGTACCCGGAGAAAATCCACGCGCACACATGGAGAACATGCAAACTCCACACAGAGATGCCCAACAGAGATTCGAACCCTGAACCTCCTGACTGTGAGGCCAATGTGCTACCCACTCACCCACCGTGCGGCCGATCGTTCAGGCCCTGATCGTTCAAGTGTTTCCTCTTCAAGATTTTATTTATATTTGTGTTCCATTCCCCGTCACTGTGAGTGGGGATTTCCCCCAAAATGAGGCTCTGCCTTGTTTTTTTTCCTATTTCACGTCGGATAGTTAAACTTTCCCATTCAAATTGTTATTAATTTAATATGCAGACCTAAACCCTAGCCATTGATTTTGTTTGCCATAGACAAAAAAAAAGTTTGAATTCAAGCAGAAGGATGCCAACATCAGACTGGAATAGACGCCGTACATGAGATGATTACATCTTTTTATCAGTGCTCATGTGAAAACCTTATCCAAAAGTAACCCTGCATAAAGCATATTTTCGACCCGGAATTACTGTAAATTAAATAACCAATTCATTATGTTCAATATTTCAATTTAAACAATAAATAGGTGTATGTTTTTATTTAAGTGTGCAGGAGTAGGGGGGCTGACTTATTTGGGGTGTCACGCGATCTTGCAAGATTAACTAAAATGTGGTGATATGAGAAAATCTGTCTCGCAGGGACAGGACAGCCAGAAGTCTATCAGAGTGATGCCTTGTCCACACGTAGCAGGGTTTTTTTTTTTTTTAAACGCATATTTGTCTCTCTCCGTTTATGACAAAAATAGTGTCCACACGACCTCGTATTTAAAAAAAACAAACAAACCTCCTCATGTAACTGGATAAATGCATTGGGAACCACAGTCTTAAGCATGCCAAACTTGTAGGCGGCAAAAGTTACTAAAATTCTAGCCAATCAGAATCATCCTCATTCCGTCACTTTGGCAAAACAGAAAACATGGCCTCAGGCTCTTGTGGACTGACTAGGAGGTAGAAATACTTCTAGACGCTTATTTAGAATACAAAGTCAACTAGACGCAAGAAAATATTGTCAGTTGTGAGTGCATCCATGTTGTTTCTGATGTAAATACCGGTCGGGTGTGTGACGTCACCGCATACGTTCCGCAGGAAGTAACTTTGGAAAGGCAAACTAGAAGTATAGGGTAATGCCGTGCAGGGTCAGTACCTTACCACAGTGCTGGCCCTATGAAATCAGTTTTATTTCTGTATCCAAATTCCGTTTTTTGATTTTTTATAAATAATTTAAAAAATACATTTTAAACTTATTTTGACCAGCCTAGTGCGTGTGGTTTTTGGTTTAGGGAATAAAAGGTCAATTAATTATGTGCAAAAAAACTTGACAATTTAGCCCAGTAATTGAGAAGTGGATGTAGCTCGGCTAACTTTTCTAATGGGGGGTCAGCCTCTGCACACACTACTTGTGGTTAAGGAAGGTGTAGTCACTCATGCAATTCCAACTGGATATGTAAGATACTTTTATGACACGCTTATTTTGTTTACCGCTAGACATGTAACAAACGGCGCTCTTGTTTTCAAGGCCATAAGGCTGTTCTTCTTGTGTGCGTGTCTCTTTACGGCTAACAAGCTAAGTGCAAAAATAAACGCGTTTAACTCTTTTTACTCCGAACCTGCATGTCGTTATCAGGCATTGTAAAACGCTGCTTACATTAAAGCGGTTCTGCGATTCGGGAAATCATAGGGACTTACAATAGGCTCTGTCTGTAGTCAATCGGCTTGGCCACGTAGAAGGGGGGGGGGTTGAGTTGAGATAATGGCGCTGAGGAGCAACCTGTAGCAGTGGAAGTGAATTATTCCTTTTGTAGTAAAAATAATGGATTAATTGTTATTGTCAATTTGAGAAGTGCGGAGTGCATGTTAGTGTAGCCGTGCCAATGTGTACAAATGTATCATCTGTACAGTACAAATGCATAAACGGATACGAGCAGTTTCTCAATAGTATTTCAAATCCGGTGGGGGCGTGAAAACATTTCTGTCCCCTAGGAGGGCATGACAAAAAGTAAGTGAGAGCCACTGAAATATTCTGAGGGTGAAGCGGGAACAGTCTTTGTATGGAGAACCCCAGCTTGTTGTTCCAGTAAAGAAGTCGATTGTCACAGATTGTCATTGTTTTAAGGAGAGATGTGGGGTCCTTATCGACATTGTAGACACGGTCATAATCGCCTCTGTTTGTCCCGGCACGTCTCCCAGCAGGGACACTCCGTGACAGCATTGTTTGAACCCACACAAGATTTCCAATTCCCTCTTTGATACACGGAGCGCCGCGGTGACGACCCGTCCAATCTGGGTCGCCGTAGTGACGCCCCGTTTGAATGTCATGCTTGTTAATGCAGCGCGGCGCTGCCGTTCGTCTTTGACCTTGGGCAAGGCCACTGTCACTGCGAACTTGACTCCAAAGGACTAAATGAGCCCTCCTTTTCTGGGGCTGTGCAACAGCAATGCACATGAGGCAGTGCTTGTTAATAAGGAGGGAAAGGTCACTCGCTGTTGAGTTATAGCAGATGTGTCAAAACCCTACTGGGAGACCTTTAACTTCCAGCCATGTTTGGCATTTCTACTTTCTCATCGACACTGTGACAAATGAAGCTTTCAGAATAAAAATCGCCAGGCGGGAATTCCTACCCCCCTTTCTAACCCCGTGCTTTGTTGGTGATTGGTTCTGCTGTTTCACCTGTTACCTCCCTTTCAAGAACGTTACCGCCCACTTTACTGGCTGCAATTATTGGGGGTGTCACGATTGAAAACGTGAATATGTTTCTCCTTCAGAGAAGAGCTGTCTCGCGGGAACAGGGCAGCCAGAGGCCAATCGGACTGAGCTCTGGCATCACTACCGTGAATGAAAAATTGAGGTGGCAATGCGCGAGGCAGGATTGGAACCGCACATTAAGACCTTTAGTAGCAGATAATCCAAACTTCCTCAGTGTTCTCAGCATCAATTGGTTCCAACGTTCGGCTGCTTTTTTTCATCTGAGGTCAACAGTTGTGTTATTGTCCAAGCTGAAGCTGTTGTAATTTTATCAAAGTTACTCAAGATTTGTCCGATCCAAACACGATTGCCGCATATGACTTCTATCATAAACGTACAACAGTTAGTCCAAAATGGACGCTATTAATTCACTCCTTGGAACGGCACGCTAAGCATCATGGGAACTTCGGTTCTTCTACTACAAAACCTAAATGATTAGCAGCTACAACAGCCCTCATTATTTTAACTTTTAGCATTTGTATTTTTTGTTTCAATTTGTCGAAAGAAGTTCAACCATTACCATTTCATCAGTTTGGTATACCAAATATTATTTTTGTTTTGGTTCAAACCGCCAAACAGAACATGGTTGGAGGGATGACCGACACATTGACTGTGAGTCGGGGATATTGGAGAAGAGGGGGGACCAAGATGTAGATCACAGATGGTGAGAGCATCCGCTTCATTGCCTGTTTCGGTAGTGCAGTGCTTTTCAAATAGTAGGGCGGACACCCCCGGGGCACACGGAACACACAAACATTACCGATGCTTGTTAGCACCTATTAACAAAGTTATCATATACCACAATGACTCCAAACTGTCAGTCACTTCTCTCTCTGTGCACACATAACGGCCATGTACGTCTACAGGAGACAGCCTAACATTTTACCTGGGCCAAAAGAACAATTGTACAAAAAATTGAGTCCGGAGATCTGCGTTCGAATCTCCGTTGAGTTTGCATGTGTGTGTGTGGGTTTTTTTTCCCCGGGTGCTCCGGTTTCCTCCCACATTCCAAAACATGCCCATTAGGTTAATTGGCGACTCTAAACTGTCCACAGGTATGAATGTGAGTGTGAATGGTTGTCTATATGTGCCCTGCGATTGACTGGCGACCAGTCCAGGGTGTACCCCGCCTCTCGCCCAAAGCCAGCCAGGATAGGCTCCAGCATCCCATCCATCCATTTTCTATACCGCTTATCGTCATTAGGGTCGCGGGGATGCTGGAGCCTATCCCAGCTGGTTTTGGGCGAGATCCCCGTGACCCTAATGAGGATAAGCGGCAAAGAAAATGTCTGGATGCATTTGTGAAATATGTTCTTTTAAACCATTATTGGTAACAAGCTAGCCGGTGTTGGTGGTCTTGGTTTTTAAAAAATGCAGCTGAAGAGGCGCGGCACCATTAATTCCACTTATGTTGAAGGACAAAATGAATGGATTTTGAGTTCCTACGTTGCAAATATGCTCCGGAAATGTTTGGTAGGATGTAGAGGAGTCCCCACCCGTATTGGTACACTTTGAAAATCTTTGCGGTATGCCCTTGAACGTCCTTTTAGCTACTCCAACATAATATAGCAGTTCTCACTCTCATTAGCATTTGCAGGTGATGCGCGTAATTGTTTAAAGCTAGGCATGCTATGCTAGATACGTCTTATTTTAAAAGAGTAAAAATTCCTTGCAAAGGAGAGGTTTGAAGTTTTGTCATTTTCAACCATGCAAAGTGAAATTTCAAACCATTTGTAGGCATTCAAAACACATCAAAAATATTTTTATATCACCTAGAGTCAGAATGCTAGCTTTTTAAATATCCATATAGCCAATAACAAAGCAACGTGCTTGGCTTACGTGTGCCAGAGACTTTCAAGCGAGTGGAAACATCACTTGTTCAAAGTAGCATAACAGTGCTATACACTCTTCCACAGGCTGCCCGGGCAAACCTGGAGAAGGCCCAAGCGGAGCTGGTCGGTGTGTCCGATGAAGCCGCGAGGGCAGAAGTTCTGATCAGCATAGACGCCAACGAGGCACTTGTCAAGGCGTTGGAGTAGACCTGCGGTACGGCCCACCAGTTAAACTGTGTATAAAAAACCACACCCTCATTGACACTCACCAGCCATGTTTCATGGTATGAGCAGGTACTATTTAAACAAAGTAGCCACTGAGTGCATTAGGGAGTATTTGACAGCGAATCACTTATTACTTGCATTGTTAGTGTTTGTGGAAACTTTTGTGGAAATGATTTCCTTACACTTCCAGGTCATCTGAGCTATTGTTTCGAAGGAAACCCCTTTCCAGCACCTCCAGCTGTCACACCAGTGTCCAGTGGATCCCATGCTTGCTTTGTACAGTGGAAGAAATCACAAAAATAAATGTATTTGGAATTACCTAGTGATATTTGCACTGTATTTATTAACCTAGTTGCAGTGTCGCCTTTCAACCGCTTGGCGGCAGCAAATGTCAGCTTCTGTTTATGTGGCCTGGCAGGGTCTTACATCTGATTATTATTATGACCCTTTAAAGATCCCTGCAGGAAACTAAAGCACCATTACAACCACTTTGAGATGAGATAACATTTATTTGCTATGAGCAACAACCTCAGGGTTTGCCTCTTGAAGCCAGAAAAAGCTCCACATTAACCTCCTGTGTGGCAAACTGGGACTTTTTGCTGTTTTGTAACTGGCTCGCCAATGGATACGTTGACCTCATTCATTCATGTGCTGGAGTCAAACCAGTTTGTTTTGAATGTCAAGACTCCCGCGGGCCTTAAATGTTGTATTTTCAAAGAGAGCACTTTTTTAAACATGTCTTTTGGTGTGAGAAGTTAGTCTTTTCACACTATTATTAATCGTAAATATGCAGTAGTGTTTAAAACGATAGCAGTGCAAAGTGATGTTAGTAATTTTTTCTTATTAAACAAGTTACCAGTAGTTGCATCGACTATTTGCGACCCAGGATTCATGATATGCACGCTCTTAAGGCTGTTCAATTGGTCAACCAACTGGTGGCACCATTCAGATGTTATTCCACTCCAACGTTCTTTAACAACATTCCACAATACATGAACATTTCTTGGTTCTCGTCTGGTCTTTCAGCAAATTTTTTCTCATACCAGCATTCCATTTGAAGGTATGAGGGGCACGGGTGGGGAACCTGGGGCTCAATGGCCAAAAACAGTCTACAAGAGTCCCACCATGCAATTCTAAAAATAAATAAAACCATAAACATTTAGCCGCCATCATATATTTGCATACATTTAGCATGACCTTTAGGACTTGGGACTTTTCTTCCTAGCCTCCAAATTAGCTCAAGGTCCAACCTTGGCACAATTCTTCCCATGAATGAGCTTAGTGTTGAAGTGCCAAGCTGATTTAATGTATTTAATCTGCAGATTTAAAATGCATGAATGATTTATACCAGTGGTTTTCAAACTGAGGGGCACCCGGAGTTATGATGGTGGGGTTCGGGGCTAACACAAACACTATTCAATATTACAGTATTTTTCGTGTGGGGCGCTGAAAATGATTTTATCTCAAAAAGGGGGGTGCTGCAAAAAAAGTTTGGGAACCACTGATTTATACAGTCATGTATGTGCCAGGCGGATTGGAGCGGCGTCTGCAGTGATGCGGACTCTGCACCGGTCTGTTATGGTGAAGAGAGGGCTGAGCCGAAAGGCGAAGCTCTCGATTTAGCGGTCGAGCTACGTTCCTACCCTCACCTAAGGTCATGACCTTTGGGTAGTGACCGAAAGGACAAGGGTACAAGCGGCCGAAATGAGTTTTCTCCGGGGCTCTCCCTTAGAGAGAGGGTGAGAAGCGCTGTCATCCGGGAGAGACTCGGAGTAGTCTTTCCGGATGACTACTCTTCTCAATGCGGAGGAGCCCTGCTTGGGCTGCTGCCCCCGTGACCCGACCTCGGATAAGCGGAAGAAAATGGATGGACAGAAAGGAGATGTGTTTATGTCTCTCATGAGGATTGTAGATGATGGGCAAAATTTGAAAAAGTCTAGTCTAGTGGGAATGTTGCTGTAGGACAGGGGTGAGCAAACTGTGGCCAGGGGCCACATCCGCCCCACTAGGCGTTTGAATGCGGCTCGCCAGATGCGGTCAAAGTGTTTTAATAGAAACTTTTACATAGAAGCTGGCAACATGACTTGCATTTGGTCAAAAGTCAGTCTGAGACAACCTTTTGATGGTTTAAGTTGCATTTCTAGAGAACTACCGCATAGTTCCCCGTATACCCAGTAATAATAAACCCAATGCGCTGTCTGGGAAGTAAAAAAGGAAGGATGTCGACATTCCCCTACATGGTTGATGTTTTATCGTTGATAGTTTATGTTGTAAAATCACACGTCCTTTATCCATGTATGTTCCAGGTGTCTTATTGGACAAGCCCCGCCCCCAAAAAACAGTCAAATTATTTGTTGTTACTCTAGTCAAAATATTTTCCCGCCCCAGCTCTAGGAGGTGAAGATGATTTCACTGAGGGCATCCACTGTCTGGAACTGATGTCCATTTTTGTAGACTTCCATTGCCATCTATCCCCAAATGTTCTCCATTGGATTTAGATCCTGTGCACGATGGTCCAAAAGAGAGATGTTGAAAAAGCCGGTCATAACCATACGTAGGGCCTTCAGTCATGAGGGATGCCTCCTGCAACATCTCCACGTAGCCAGCTGCCCTTTGACAACCCTGCACAACCTGAAGCTCCTTTGTTTGAATTAAAGAAAAAAGCACCCCAGATCATGATGGCGACCCCTCCACTGTGCCGTAGGGGAAACATCTCAGGTGGGATCTCCTTGCCAGTAACGTTGGAAGCCATCAGGACCATTTTTTTCTCATCAGAGAATAACATTTTCGTACACTTTTCATTATCCCATGTTTGGTGCGCTCATGCAAATTCCAGACATGTCATTTTGTGGTGTTGAGAGAGACGAGGCCTTTGGAGATCGTTTTTTCTTCATAAAACCCTTTTCTTGCAGATGCCGTCTGATGGTTACCGGAGTCCACTCGGCACGAGTAAAACCTTCATTTGGGTCAAGGATCATTTCGTGTCTTGACGGACAGCTCAGGGCCGGTGACATATTTTTGCTTATGTGACTGACAAGCAAAAGCCTTTGCCTTCAGGAGATCCTGAGACAAAAATGACTTTAGACCAGTAGACCCTACTCAGCAACGCCTTTAAGATCCATCCATCCATCCATCCATCCATTTTCCTCCGCTTATCCGGGTCCGGGTCGCGGGGGCAGCAGCTTCAGTAGGGAAGTCCAGACTTCCCGGTCCCCGGCGACCTCTTCCAGCTCCACCGGGAGGACATCGAGGCGTTCCCAGGCCAGCTGTGAGACATAGTCCCTCCAGCGTGTCCTAGGTCTTCCCGAGGGCCTTCTGCCGACCGGGCATGCCCCAAACACCTCTCCAGGGAGGCCCCGGGAGGCATCCGGACTAGATGCCCGAGCCACCTCAACCGGCTCCTCTCGATGTGAAGGAGCGGCGGCTCTACTCTGAGCTCCTCCCGGATGGCCGAGCTCCTCACCCTATCTCTTAGGGTGAGCCTTGAAGATCCGACAATGCAAAATGTAACTTTTCTACCTGTCTTCAAATGACTACCATTAAATCCGATTTTTGATGGAATGAAAGTTTTTCACCCCCCACGAAAGTTAATTTCAGGGACTGGAGTGGGCAACATCAGTCCTGCTCCTGTCCACAAATGTCCCTCTTCACACATTTGTCCCTTGCTCAGTGTCTGCAAATTTGGCGTCCTTCTCAAAATAGAACAGTCGAGCGTTTGTGGCGCCTAGCGCACTTTGGAAAGTGGATCACAAGTGTTAGTCTCCCATGATAGTCTGTTTCGCGTGGACAGTCTGAACAAGAACTCTCTTTATTTGATGGCTCTCATAACGGGGCCCCTCCGGTCCCCGTAAATCACGGGACACACTTCAAGAGTATTCCCGTTGACATTTCACTCCTCGTGCAGGCAACCGTTCGCTGCAGCTGATAGCACAGAAGAACCGATTGTTCCGCCCAAGGCTGTAAGGAATGAATAAAAAGATACACACAAAGCGCTGGTGATGGGCAGATTCCTCCATTGAAGCTTCAGTTCAGTTCAGTGCAACTTCATACCTACCTTTCCATTCAATTAGTTGCTATTCCGAACTAAAATGTGGGATTGTCTGGGGGAGGGAATATTTGCAAGAGGAACGGATCGGATACTACAGTTCGGATACTGAGAGAGGGGGAAATTGAAGGGAAGGGACAAAAGACGTGACGTCACGTTGCACCGCTTGCTTTCAAAACTTTAAATGCAGCGGACATATTTACTGTGGGTGTCTTTTTTAAACTCTTTTTCCAAAAGACAGACGACGTCTTTTATGAGAAAATATCAGAACTTTCCTGAAGAAGAATAGGGTGCATGTACTTCATATCCAAATAAAAGGTAAGTATATATTTTTCAGTTTAGATTAAAGAAACTATACAAAATATAAAGAAAGACATATTTGATAACAATTTTCACCAAAGTGAATTATTCTCATTTATTGCACCCTCCTAATGAGCAACCTGTATTAACATAAAATAAAAATATGCCGTTACAGTCGCCCTTCGCACTCTTTGACACTCTCTCGTGTTATTTGGACAACTCATGAATTGTTAAGTAAGCAGGGTTTTGTGGTTGACTGTGGCCTATTATTAGTCAAAAATATTGAAAGACAAGTTATACAGTGGTGTGAACAACTTTTTGCCCCCTTCCTGACTTTTGCATCTTTTGCATGTTTGTCACACAAAATGTTTCTGATCATCAAACACATTTTAATATTAGTCAAAGATAACACAAGTAAACACAAAAAGCAGTTTTTAAATGAATGTTTTTATTATTTAGGGAGAGAAAAATCCAAACCCACACAGCCCTGTGTGAAAAAGTAATTGCCCCCACACCTAATAACTAGTTGGGCACCCTTAGCAGCAATAACTGCAATCAAACGTTTGCCATAACTTGCAACAAGTCTTTTACACGCTCTGGAGGAATTTTGCAGAATTGTTGTCATTCAGCTTTATTTGAGGCTTTTCTAGCATGAAGCGCCTTCTTAAGGTCATGCCACAGCATCTCCATGGGATTCAGGTCAGGACTTTGACTAGGCCGCTCCGACGTCTTCATTTGGTTTTTCTTCAGCCATTCAGAGGTGGATTTGCTGGTGTGACCCTGACCCTAATGAGGATAAGCGGCATAGAAAATGGATGGATGGATGTTTCACTGTGTACTAGCTACACAGCTGCATACACACACACACACACACACACTGTTACTGTCCACATAGAAAAAACTACCTTTCTACCTGAGAAATGCGGTCAAGCGCAGCTAAGTGGGCATCAAGGGGAGGGGGGGGGCGCGAAACGAGACTCCACGGCAGGTACGAGTCGACAAGAGGCCTCCATAAAGCGGAGTTGACTGAAGCGCTGACCTTTCGGTGGGACTGCGTTGGAGACTCTCAGTCAGCTGTCAGATACTTGCGTCCAGCCTGGCGGTGGGAGGGAGGCCGTGACACCAGCCTCCCTCCCACCGCTATGCCCTCTTTGTGTCATCCATTCCTTCTTTCTCGCCGCCCGTATACGCTCCACACAAACAACCCACCCACCCAGCGCGCACACACACACACACACACACGTGACCAGACTGCATTCCGACACAACCGTCACACAAACATAATTCAGCAAGTTCCCGTCAGGTATCATTGCTACAAATACCAAGTGTGGGCATTGGGAAAAAATGGCAAACCCTGCTGTGGGGTTGGGATAATCAACATCGTGGAGGCTGCAATTGGGCCCGAACACCGAATGTTTCTAGAGTGCTTTTTCATCCTAGTGTGCATTGCATCACTTGTATTCTGCGGTGGAGCACCCGCATGAATTAATGAAATGACTCGTCTTTAATTGTGGGCGAGCGAGCCTGCCGTGGCTTTTTTCACTTTTGGATTATTTTCAGTCTTTGTATTTGGTTTCCATTTTAAAAGTGTGGAACTTTATGAAGTTGTGAGGATCCATTGCATTCATTTAAGGACACGTCTTTATTACGCAGAAGAATTTAGTCGGAGGTGGGCCGTGGGTTTGTCTTTTGGATCATTTTAAGTCTCGATTTTACAGTGGTGTGAAAAACTATTTGCCCCCTTCCTGGCTTTTTATTCTTTTGCATGTTTGTCAACCTTAATTGTTTCTGCTCAGAAAAAAGAGTTAACTATTAGTCAAAGATAACATAATTGAACACAAAATGCAGTTTTTAAATGAAGGTTTACGTTATTAAGGCAGGAAAAAAACTCCAAATCTACACGGCCCTGTGTGATGTCCGGCCATCTGTTGGTCAACTCAAGCTAAAGCCATCTTGGGTGCTGCAGCAGGACAATGACCCAAAACACACCAGCAAATCCACCTCTGAATGGCTGAAG
>QODF01000016.1:5191479-5228487 GCA_024372805.1 Oostethus manadensis | reverse complement strand
CTTCATTTGGTTTTTCTTCAGCCATTCAGAGGTGGATTTGCTGGTGTGTTTTGGGTCATTGTCCTGCTGCAGCACCCAAGATGGCTTTAGCTTGAGTTGACCAACAGATGGCCGGACCTTCTCCTTCAGGATTTTTTGCTAGACAGTAGAATTCCTGCTTCCATCTATCCCAGCAAGCCTTCCAGGTCCTGAAGCAGCAGAACAAGCCCAGACCATCACACTACCACCACCATATTTGACTGTTGCTATGAAATGCTGTGTTACTTTTACGCCAGATGTAATGGGACACGCACCTTCCAATTTTATGCAGGGGGGATGAGTAAAAATGTAATACTAGTCGTAACTTCATTTTGCAGGCGTTGCCTGAGAGCGGGAGCTGTATGTGGAGGGGCGGGGTATTAGAGCGTAGGGGTGAGATGACGCTAGCTGGCCAACTGCTCTGTTCTGCTGTCCCGTTATAAAGAAAAGCTGCTCTGAAGCCAGAGGAAAGTTTTGTTGCTACAGGGCTAATTACACAGATTTGCTAGGCTAAAATTTACAAAATTCATACTTCTTGGAAATTGACTTACCACGGTCGGGTCTGGAACGGGTCGTGATACACTTAGAGACGGTACTCGATGTTGGGTTCATGAGAACTGACAATTTAGCATTAGGTTTGAGAAAACAACAATGACAATAAATAGGACTGGACAAACAGACTTTAATTTCAATTAGCCATAAAACAAAGCATGTATATTTTGGAATCTTCCATAACTTTGCATGCGTGACCTAAGCATTATTGCTTCTTGCACAAAAATTATGAATGTTACAATAATATCTGATACTCATTGATGTTGACTGGTTGTTATATGACATGTAAAATAGATTGCAGATTGCAATAGATTCGTTTTATGTTTACATTCAAAGAACTACAGTGAGCATGACGCTTAGAGTGTGGAACCAGGAAGTAGTGAATTTCCGAAATAAACACCGCCCTCACACGTTTTGATAGCGATATGTCATATGAAGAAGTCGTAAGCAGCAATCGTGTTTTGTTCTGACAAATCTCAAGTCAGTTTGATCAGATATCAATTTACTCAATCTTTCTGGAGTCATCCTTAACCTTTCGAAAACTATTTCACTGTTTGGACTTTTAAGTAACCTTTTGGAGCCAACAAGTCCGCCCAAGTCTGCGGTCTTTCTTTTGCATCAAGCTGAAGCCGATTTTGTATTCATGCGTTACATGTACAGGTCTTCTGTCGTTTGTAGTTCTTTAGTAACACAAATGAGGCTGTGCAATGAAAATATAACCAAAAAATGTCAACAATGTGTGCTCAGCAGCTGCATTGGGCAACCCCCCTCGTGGTCAGAATGGTACGACCTTGATCGCAAGACGACATTTTCACATCATTCGACGACGCGATTTATCGTCGAACACGCCGCTCGGAATAGAATAGTCGCCCCCTGGTTTAGATACCAGTGGTTCGTTCATTACCGGTGCTGACGTGTTTTGAAAAGTAGAGATATAAATAAAATACTGCATTTGCAGAAATGTGACGCGTGTACTTCCTTGTGTGAGTCACTGTTGACTAGAACGCTAGAACCGCTCATACGTGGTAAATATTTGACCGCACGTCATAGCCGGCATTCCGTTTACAGCAACCCAGCAGGCTACTCCCTTCTGGGAGATGATACCGGGTTTGCACAAGCCTTCTCCTCCTATCACTTTTCCACAAACTGTCATTGAAGTGCATTGACCTCCGCGTTGCGGACTTGACAGCAGTCGGGAAAGTAAGCAGGGAGGGGAAAAAAAGGGATGACGTCGCCAGTGAGGACGGAGCACTATTTTAGGACTTGGGGGCGGGGGGGGGGGGGTCTGACGTTGAAAACTCCCCGCACAACCTGCCAGGCCGGTCATGCGACCGCTGTGTTGACCTTCGAGGGAAACTGGAGATTACGTGAACGCTCCTCAACAGGACACTTGAAGCAGAGGGATGGAATTTGGAGAGAACAAACTAATTAAGCCAAAAGTGAGGAGAGAGTTATAAAACAGAGGAAGGGGGGAGGGGGGTGGAATTAGCCTGCAGCTTCAGATATCCCAATGGAGGAGGATTAGTGGGCAGGCATTGGAGTGTGTGTGTGTGTGTGTGTGTGTGGGTTTTCAACTGCGTAGGAGGAGGAGGGCGATTTGGCAATTTCTAAACTTGCGTGCACCAACAAAGGAAATGCCTGCATCTGGTGTTCATCACTGTGTACTGTACACACACACACACACACACACACACATAACGTTATTTCCTCTGTGTGCTGTTTTCTCTGCTTCCATCTTGCACGGTGTTGCCCCCCACTTCTCTGCACAGGCTGACCCCAAAGAGCACCCTTAACGTCCGGAGAGCCTCCGCTTCGCCACAGCTAAAACGTGCCAGACGTCCATTCCGTGCTGCCGAAAAAAAAAAACCCACCTACCCAGCCGCGTACACTTCCTGCCCACTCCTAGTCTCTCTCGCTCAGTCTCTCCCTTCCCTTTGTTCTATTCCATGCACTCCGCGCTGACACCTAACCTTCGTGGGACCACAGAAGCCCTCCAGGCGCGTTGCCGTCGGCTTGCCGAGCAAACGGACAAATAAACAACCAAGCTTGGCTGCATTTCAGAGCTATAAAGGCTTATTGTGTCCCGTGGGTGGATTTCATTAGCTTATTTAGCACAGCGCCAGCCTGGGTTCTATTGTGGGCCATTTAGTGTGAGCGGACATTCTCAAGACCGTTTTGAGTGGGTGATGTTTGGCTGACAGGCACGAATGTGAGTGCACGGTGAGTCGTGCAGCATCGTGACACCAGAGTGACAAATACAAATGACTCCAGCAAGCGGTGGGAGCTATCCTGTTACAAATAGTTCTGAGCGTATAACAGGACATCGTCTGCTACAGCACCCGAGATGACAATCTACTTACGCCTCACGATGCTACCACCACCCGTGGCGCCAGTAACACACATTAACTGGGCATCCTCAGTGTCTTATTTATTTGTTCAGTTTAACCTATTCTCTAATTCAAACTCATTCGTATTTATCGTCAACAATCCATTTCAAATGTAGCGTTTTTCGTATTTGATTTAGTCCCTTTTCTTAACACTGCACAAGATTTGCAGTGTCATCATTTCGATATATTTTTTTTATTTTTCACACCATCCTTTCTTTTCATAGAGGAAGTGAAAAAATGTGCATGGCAAATGTAAGAGTATGAAAAATTCAAGTCTGAACACGTAAAAGTTATGGTGTGAAATGATTATGAGTAATCATAAATCAACATAAGCTCTTATTTGTCCTAGTCCTGTTTGGAAAATAATTAAATAAATGTAACCTGGGATGTTCCTTCTCATGACTTGTTATGTATGTCTGAAACTCCCAAACAAGAATTCTGGGCCCCGTAAAATAAAACAAACTAGACCCCCTGGGCACCTCCAAGACCTAACTGACCCATGAAAAGCCACTTTGATGCTTTTTGACGACCAACCTGAATTTAGTTACATTCGTGTTTTGGAGTAAGACAAATACTTGGGGAAGAAATCCTTCAATCAGTTACTAGAAAAGCTTTCGGAGAGCGCAGACCTCCCCAAAACGCCACAGTCGCCCCAATATTGTGATTCACACCAAAAATAATCCTGCCACATTTTTTGATCAGTCTGATATTCTATAGAACCTGTTGGAACCTGTTGGTCCTGTTTTTTCCCCAAGTGCTTTGACCATTTATTGTGGCGCTATATGCACAGATGCCGGGAATGGTCCTATCTTGCAATGGTAAAGAATCCTTTTAAAAAATCCTGGATCCAGACAGCGATCTGGATCGCCTTCGTTCCTCCCTATCCAATTTCCGACAATTCCTGGACGTTTCATCCAAATCCATTCCCGACTTTTCAATTTATTTTGAGCACAAACAAACATAAATGTCAACAAAAACATAAACTCGGCGCTTGCGCTTAGAGGTCGAGCAAAAGTCTGAGGTGTCCCCCTGAACAATTTGGCAGAAACAAATGTGTCCAGTCTGGTCTTAGCAATCAATACGTGTTGAAGGGCATTCAGTGGAGTATTCGAGGAACTATCGGATCCGCCAAGTGTCGCCAAACTTCAACAGCCATAAAACACCAGATATCAAAAAAGAATCCCTAACGAAAATCCTGGATCCGGACGGTGTTCCGCATCAACCCCCAAGTTTCATCAGTTCTTCCCTGTCCCATTTCTGCCAATCCCTGAAAATTCCATCCAAATCCATTACAAAGCATAACCTCTGGCGCTTGTGCATAGAGGCGGCAACAAAATAGCAAAACATGGGGTGTCTCTGACAGGACCCCAGCTGACTGACAATGTGAGCCCCCTGAACAATTTAGCAGAAGGGATGTACTGTGGCTGCTTTAGGGTGAGGATTCGACAGCCAAGGGCTAAAATATTTCACAAATGGCCACGCTGTCATGTCTGTCTCACCTAATATGCCTGTGACTGGTTTGTGTGGCAACCAATGAGGACTTGCTACCATACAACACTCAGCACAAGTTAGTCACCATGCGGTGGTTATTGTGAAGACATTTCTCGTACATGAAGAATGGGATCCGGCATCGTGTTTTGGCATGTGCTGTGATATGACAGACTGTCTCAATTAGCTTCGTCTTCCAGTACTGAACGCTCTTATTATGCAAACTGGGCACTTACTTCACACAGTTGTATTCTGATTAGTCACTCATTTAACGACCGGGCTGTATTTGTTTAGGGAAGAAGGCATTTGACAATATATTCGATTCTTTTCCCGTGAGTCTTTGAACGGGCACACCCAACCGCTGTGATTGGGTATTTTGTGGCGATACAATATGAGTTATGAAAGATGAACTTTTTGACTTCAGGGTTGGGTGTCACAACCAGTATTCATTTTTTTGTCATTCATTTTCTACGCCGCTTATCAGGGTCGTGGGTATGCTGGAGCCTATCCCAGCTGACATCGGGCGGGAGGCGGGGCACGCCCTGGACTGGTCGCCAGTCAATCTCAGGGCACATATAGACAAACAAAGACATACAACCAGTCACACTCACATTCATACCTAATGGGCAATTTAGAGTCGCCAATTAACATTAGTAATTAACATTCATTAACCTTAGTTATTGGGGAAAGTATTCCATTACCCATTAAAAATGATGCCTTACTTTACTTTGTTACTCTCTGGTAAAGCAAACTCGTTGCACTACTAGTTACGTTACTACATCCATCCGTTTTCGATACCGCTTATCCTCATTAGGGTTTGCCGGAGCCTATCCCAGCTGGCTTTGGGCGGGAGGCGGGGTATACCCTGGACTGCTCGTACATTACTACAATGACAAAATTAACCAATTCCCACGACTCACGCGCGGCCTCACATCTTTGTCCAGGCGCTGCAACTTCCCCGCACTTTTGGCCAATTTGCCCAGCCTATCCAGTCTGATGTTCCTGCATTGCCATACTCACATTGTAACTGTTGAGACAAAAAAAACAAGGAAAAAACTGCTATGCATCATCCTCAACAGTTCCCCAATGCCACCACGTCTCTCTTTTTTTGGAATTGCCCAAACTTTTCCCCCACACACATACTGTATGTTACATGGATGCCGCTTCAGTCGCCATTGTTTACTACTGCACCAGAAGCTAAATACCGTCGTCCCTTGTTTATCGCGGTCAACTGGTTCCAGACCTGACTGCGATAGGTGGATTGCATTCAATACAGTAAGTATAGGAGAACATGCAAACTCCACACAGAGATGCCCAACGGAGATTGGAGCCCTGGTCTTCCAGATCTCCTGACTGTGTGGTCAACGTGCTAACCACTCGACCACCGCGCGGCCATAACAAAATATATATTTTTTAATTTGTCCCCGCAACTGCCCCTATCAGCAGTAATGCCCAACAGACGAATGTAATCTGATTACTGTAAAACGTTACCTTCAGTGTCATCCCTGACACTGGTCGTGACTCACGTTGGAGTAACTGGTGTCCAGTCTTTGACTGTAAACTGTGACTATGTCCGAGTCTGAGGTGACACCTTTGTTTCTTGTGGCACGTTTTGCACATTCCACGTTCTCAAGCTTGCGAATGTGTCATCCGTCATCTGTGCTGTGAGCCGAAAGTCTGAACAAAAGCAGCACTTTGACTCATTTTGCATGTGCGGTGGCAGGGTTGGCCGTCCCCACCGATGTCATTCATCATCCACCCATTTTCCTTTCTGCTTATCCAGGGTCGCAGGTGACCTGGAGCATAAGTGACCACTGACGTGCAGGCAGGGGAGGCAATGCCTCACCATTCATAATGAATAATATCTAAAAAAAACCAAATAATGACAACTTAAAGCAAATCTCTGAATTTGCACATTTCCTGACAAAGTGAGGCTACCGTGAGCGTACACACTAAACTGGATCATCGCGCCTTGTCACTTTATGTTTGTCAGCGTTCCACCAGTAATATAATGTTGCAGAAACATCTATGATACACCATGACTTTCTGTAATGCCTTTATAGCAAGTGTGATATCATTTTTCTCGTAATCGGACAAAAAAATGCATAGAAATGTCATACGGCAGGCACATCTTGAACGGGTCAAGAGATGGAAGGTGCTTGTCACTGCTGTTCTTCCATAGAGGAGAAGCTAGAGTTTGTTTTTTTTTGGACAGCAGTCAAATTGTGTGAATTAATTGTTGATTAATTGTATCTTGAAGCAATTAAGGCAAAATGAAGAGCAGTACAAAGTTCTACAATATGCCGTGGGCCAATAGAAGACAAACCGTGAAAACCACTATGGATGTTAGGTCGACAAAATGTAGGCTAATGTTGATCTTTACATGATTGTTGTCTAAAGTCCACGCTCTCTCTTTAGCTGGCAAGGCGCCGCCGTGGCGATCCCACCCTGCAGTCAGCGTGAATCAGGAGGAAATGATGGCGACAGGAGCGGCACAGGTGGGCCTACTTGTGTGGAAGATGCTTCGTTTTTCTAGCAATGCAGAGGGCGGCCCGCCGGTGACTTTGATGGATGGGAACGTTTCTCACGCGCACGCGCACGCCCATGCACGCCCACACGTGTCGTTCACACACACACAGACGTGCACGCGCAGGCTGAATGGTCCCACCATATCTGATGTCCAGTGTGAAGTGTTTACATGCCGCCCACCACGCTGCCTTCCTCCCCCTCGTCAATAAACTCTTCCCAGAAGTACGTGAGCTTATGGCTTCCACGTCGGCATACACGGTTGGGGCTGAGCTTACATCACAGACAATGTCACGTGCAGCATGCCAAAGCCATTTGTTCTTCAGGTGACATATTGTACGAACACATATTTAACACTACTTTTAGCACATTGTCTGGGAATTAACTCAGGTTAACTCACCAAAATGTGAACATGCGTCCTGGCTGCTTAGTTCAGCATGGCTGAGTTGTCATCATTACTGTCAGTAGAAGATTGTAATGTACGCCGCCATGTCTGCTGCGTGACGCGAAGCTACTCCCCACCCAAGATGTAATCTCCATCTGCAAGTTCACCATTGTGAAATTAATCCAAGACTTGCTCTGCTAGCTAACTTATATGGCAGAAAAAATACACTTTCTGCTTCCTCGGCAAGGCGTTTGTAATCCTGGAGGTGTGTGTGGGCTCGTTACTCATTCATTTTCTATGCCGCTTATCCTCATTAGGGTCACGGGTATGCTGGAGCCTATCCCAGCTTACTTTGGGCGAGAGGCGGGGTACACCCTGGACTGGTCGCCAGCCAATCGCAGGGCAGACAAACAAACATTCCCACTCTAATGGACAATTTAGAGCGGCCAATGAAGCTAACATGCATGTTTTTGGAATGTGGGAGGAAAGCGGAGTACCCGGAGAAAACCCAGACACGCACGGGGAGAACATGAAAACTCCACACAGAGATGCCCAACGGAGATTCGAACCCAGGTCTTCCAGATCTGCTGACTGTGTGGCCAACGTGCTAACCCCTCGACCGTCGTGCGACCGTTTTTAAAAATTGATTTGATTAAAAAAAAAAAAAACACCTTCCACTCTTCCTCAATCCACTATAATTCCGTATCAGTTTTCTCCAAAACGTTCCCATCCTTGGGAATCCATCGGCACATTCGCAGTGACATGGAATAGTCCATTGCATGAACACAAAAAGGGGAGCGGTCAAAGCCCTCATGATAAATTAGGCATTTTGATGTAGTTTTAAGCACACGAATCAAGACTAAAACAGTAACATTTACTTTAAATAAAAAAATATATATGTCAATAACCAGTTTTTATGAAACATTCCCTGGGAATCTTGGGGCAATTGCCCGTGTTTGCATAATGGTAAGTCCGCCCTTAACTACTACCTTATTTCCATAGCAATATCCATGAAAGTATATACTGTACACACCCTGTTGCCGAAATGCGGTGCAGAATTTGCCGGAGAAATTGAAATTCACAAACATAACATCAGCTCAAACGAGATCTAGGAGCTCAGCATGCCTGACCCTGTCCCATGTGTGGAAGAGGAAATCCAGAATGACAAATGTACAGCGCACCGTAACCTCAGTCTCCAGCTTGGGCACACAGAGCAGAGCCACTTCAAACAAAGAGTTCCATTGAAGGGTTGTTAGCGGTGGTTGAAAACATCTCCTTTCACTCTGCAGGACTCACTCGGCATCCGTGAGAGAGATAAGGACAGATCAGACCTTCATCTCACTTTGTGTTGGCACGTGGCGTCTCTGGAAGATAACACTCTGCACTCTCTGGCTATCACAAACATAGCAGGAGGACTCATTTCTCAGACATTTACTAAGGGGTCGCCTCGTTCGGTGTGTTTGTCATCAGACATTCCGTCCCGGTTTTGAAGATGCCGGGAGGACCAACTTTGTAGCTGGTGCGGAGCTGACACATTGCACAGCCTTCTTCTTGTGTGTCCTTGAAGCGAACTGCATGGAGATGATTATCGCACAGTAATAATCCCCGTGTAGGCAGCCACTGTGCCACCTGTCAATGCTGGGAAGTCCCTTTGGATGTGTAGCTTCATTTTTTGCATTTTTAGACGTTAGACTGACTGACATTCACTCGATTTCCATCCAGTGTTGCATTCATTTTTCATCACAACCTTGCATTGATGCTGGTAGCGTCTGACCCTCTGCGCACAGCCTTCTGCCGCACATCCCGCAGATTCTCATTGGACCCCATGTGTGAAAATGATGTCTCATGCTCCCGGAACCGCTCCTTCACAATCTCAGCCCGATGAATCCTGGCCTTGTCATGTTGGAATATGCCCGTGCCGTCAGGGAAGAAAAAAGCACTGATGGAATAACCTGCTCATTCGGTATGTTCAGGTAGTCAGCTGACCTCATTCTTGGAGCACAGAGTGTTGCTGAACCTTCAGGGTTCGAACCGCCGTTGGGCATCTCTGTGTGGAGGTTGCATGTTCTCCCCGTGCGGGCGTGGGTTTTCTCCGGGTACTCCGGTTTCCTCCCACATTCCAAGAACATGCATGTTAGGTTAATTGGCGACTCTAAAATGTCCATTAGAGTGTGAATGTGAGTGTGAATGTTTGTTTGATTGACCGGCGACCAGTCCAGGGTGTACCCCGCCACCCGCCCGAAGTCAGCTGGGATAGGCTCCAGCATACCTGTGAACCTAATGAGGATAAGCGCTATAGAAAAAGGATGGATGGAAATCCAGGTGGTGACTTTTTTGGGCAGTTTGTTTTTCAATATCTTTTCTGCTTCATTTTTCTTTTTTGTGTTCCCTATATAACAAACCCATCAAGTTTTTTCCTGAGAAAAAATAATGATTGAAACACAACATTTAAGTTACTATCGATAATACGACACAACATATTTGATGAATGTGTATTATTATTACTGCCTACACGTGAGAATGCATCAGTAAGTTGGAATGTGATATACTGTATTTAGTACATCACTGATTATAATACTGATAATAATAGTAAACATGTGGCATTAAACTGCGCTTTACTCGTAAACTAGTAGAGTCAACATCTGAGTAAAATAAATACATATATATACACAGTGAGGGAAAAAGTATTTGAACCCCAGCTGATTTTGTAAGTTTGCCCACTAACAAAGAAATGATCAGTCTATAATTTCAATGGTAGCTTTATTTGAACACTGAGAGACAACAAGGACAAAAAAATCCAGAAAAATGCGTTTGAAAAAGAGTTATAAATGAATTTGCATTTCCATGAAGGAAATAAGTATTTGATCCCCTTGAAAAAGGTGCTTCAGTACTTGGTGGCAAAACCTTTGTTGGCAATCACAGAGGTCGGCCGGTTCTTGTAGTTGGCCACAAGGTTTGCACACATCTCAGGGGGGATTTTGCCCACTCCTCTTTGCAGATCCTCTCCAAGTCATTCATGTTTCGTGGCTGATGTTTGGCAACTCCAACCTTCAGCTCCCTCCACAGATTTTCTATGGGATTAAGGTCTGGAGACTGACTAGGCCACTCCATGACCTTAATATGCTTCTTCTTGACCCAATCTTTTGTTGCCTTGGCCGTGTGTTTTGGATCTTTGTCTTGCTGGAATACCCAACCACGACCCATCTCGCCCAACAGTTGACGGTACATGGCCCCATCCATCCTCCCTTTGATGCGGTGCAATTGTCCTGTCACCTTGGCAGAAAAACACCCCCAAAGCATAATGTTTCCACCTCCATATTTGACGGTGGGGACGGTGTTTTTGGAGTCATAGGCAGCATTCCTCCTCCTCCAAACACGGCGAGTTGAGTTGATGCCAAAGAGCTCAATTTTGGTCTCATCTGACCACAACACTTTCACCCAGTCTTCCTCTGAATCAGTCAGATGTTCAGTGGCAAACTTCAAACGGGCCTGTAGATGGACTTGCTTGAGCAGGGGGACCTAGCAGGATTTCAGTCCTTCACGGCGTAGGGTGTTACCAACTGTTTTTGTGGTGACTATGGTCCCAGCTGCCTGGAGATCATTGACAAGTTCCTCCCGAGTGGTTCTGGGCTGATTCCTCACCGTTCTCATTATCATTGAAACTCCACGAGGTGAGATCTTGCATGGAGCTCCAGACCGAGGAAGATTGGTAGTAAATTTATGTTTCTTCCATTTGCAAATAATTCCACCAACTGTTGTCACCAAATGGCGATGGTCTTGTAGCCCATTCCAGCCTTGTTTAGGTCCACAATCTTGTCCCTGACATCCTTGGAAAGCTCTTTGGTCTTGGCCATGGTGCAGAGTATGGCATCTGGATTGATTGATTGCTTCTGTGGACAGGTCTCTTTTATACAGGTAACGGATTGTATAAGATCCACCTGGGAGCTAGAGATCTTGGATCAAACACTTATTTCCTTCATGGAAATGCAAATGAATTTATAACTCTTTTTGAAATGCATTTTTCTGGATTGGATTTTTTTCGTCATTGTTGTCTCTCAGTGTTCAAATAAAGCTACCATTGAAATTATAGACTGATCATTTTTTTGTTAGTGGGCAAACTTACAAAATCAGCTGGGGTTCTAATAGTTTTTTTTTCCCTCACTGTGTATATATATGTATTTATTTTACAATACAATAACAGTGGAAAATAAACAAACTATTGCAAAGTTTCCGTTCAGTTAGGTTTGTTCCTGGATATGGTGACTGTTTACAAGTGTACTTAGTATCCAGGGGGCGTGGTTACCTGCTCTGCCGACGTCATAGACCGACAATAGTCCCGCCCACTCGTACTACTTTCAGTTTGCTGTTTTTTAAGGTGGCACGGAACACACGCCGGTCGTTTTGTGCTCTTTCCGCGCCGCACTTGTCCTGCTCAGACACTTCCGACTCGTCCTCGACGTAGACGTTTGCTTCGTCGTTTTATTCGGGAACGTCGGTTGCTACGGTAGGAGCGACGGTGGTCCTTGGAGGTCCGGGCCACCTTAAACGCCCGGCCGACATGCGGTAGGACGAACGCCCATCGCGTCCGAGAGGCGTATTAAGAGGCGCCTCACCTACACGACTCGTGTCGGAGTCAGACGCCGGTGAGCGGCTAGCTGGGAAGCGAGAAGGCGGAACGTTTTGTGGATACGTCATCGCCTTTCTGTGTGTTTGCTCTCGGGGGGGGGGGTGTCCGGTTCACGCCCCAGACTGGGGGGGACAGACCTGCACGCGAAGCTTCCGAAGGCTTCCGAAGCCACCGTCATCGGTAAG
Source organism: Oostethus manadensis (assembly GCA_024372805.1). NCBI lineage: Eukaryota > Metazoa > Chordata > Actinopteri > Syngnathiformes > Syngnathidae > Oostethus > Oostethus manadensis. Next base: position 5,216,319 of record QODF01000016.1, on the reverse strand, counting down.
AATACGCTCACGTGATTCCGCATGCGGGCTTCATTCTCGGACAGGCCGCTGTTGTTGCGGCGACAGTTGACAGGGACGCACACAACATAAAAAACCCGTTACTAGGAGCGGGCTGGGTCACGCGGTGAGGTGCAATCTGCGGCAAAGCGTGTAGTATTTAGAGTGGTACACGTGTCATATGTGTGGTATCGGCACGAAAGTCTCCCTTGTGGCCACTAGGGGGCGACGGAGGTCCTTGAAAAGGTATAAGGGCGCCCACGAGGAGCCCCCCACACACACACCAAAGGAATATTCATGCGGAAAACAATGCAATGCTGTAACAAAATGGCAATTTAAACGGCACAAGCAGCCGTTAAGTTATTGTTTGATTTTTTTTCCCCTACCACTGTTCATTTCAACTGGATTGCACCGCACTACTTCTTCCTGAAGAGAGAGGGTCCTTTGCATACAACTCTCGGATGGTTGGGGGGGGGGGGTGACGTCATCACCTGTTTGCAGCCTTCCTTGAACACCTGCTCTTTGATTCGAGGCAGGTCCAAAGGTGGTCGGTCCTAGCCAGGAAGCCCCTCCAGGCCCACTAATCCCAACTGTAGTGAGTCTATTTGTAGAGCTGATCCAACAAGACATCACTTGTTTGGAGATGTGTGTGTGAGGGGGAGACAGAATGCCTCTTTAATTGTGTTGCACAACTGTAACGTAAACTGCAAGTTACTTCCAAGTTCAGAAAAAGTATATATATGTATACGTATGGAGTAGTTTAACCTTTTTAAAGAGTCAGCTGGGATAGGCTCCAGCATACCCCGTGACCCTAATGAGGATAAGCGGCAAGAAGATGGATGGATGGAGTTTCTAAGGACACTGATTTTTATATTTACAATTCATTTTGTCGCAGGAGTACAGGTGAAGTGTCATCCCTGGGCTGTAAATTAGAGCTGTACAAAAACGGACACCTCATTGCAAAAAGGGACCCTCTAAAAAGGCCATTTGTACCCCACATTGATCTTAACCTAAACTAATGTTGTTACGATTTAAATTTGGCTTTCAATGGTTTTGTTTTGTCCACCAGATGGAGCTACTTTGTCCCGTTCAAATCATGCAGCAAAATTCCTCACCTTTGATTGTCCTCTGCAAGGCTGCCTTGCTGCAGAGTCTCAGGGTTCAAGCTCACAATAACAATAATATCTCTATATGGCGATAGGGTGAAACATGTCATTGTTTATATTTTGCTGCATGATAACAAGTAACAGGTAGGGCTAAATTTTTCTTATGGAATATGAATAAAAACTAAGTTGAGGACAGCTCGGCTTAGGCCAAACGAATACAAAATATATCAGCCGAGAGCTACTCCTTTTTGTAACGTTCGTTATAATAGTTTATTTTAAACCAAAACTATTCAATTGCCCAAAGTATAATTAATACTTTATATGTATATTTCAGGCTGAAGGAGTTTTTAAAGTGTGAATTTTGTAGTTAAAAAGTGTGAGCGAGGGAAAATGACATTTTAATAATATAAAGCATATACTTCCTGAAATGTATGTACTTTTAAAAGTGGACAAAATATGACATCTTTACAGCAGGGTTTTGGAAAGCTGGCATTTTGTTGTATTTGTGTCCAATGTGGGAGAGGATTCTGGGGAGCTTTTAAGGGTTAAAAATACTGAGGCTCACATGATCTGCCTCTTCTACGTCTATGCTGCTATTTATTATGAATGGCTTTAACTTTCTCACCCTCCACGTGGGTGTACACCTCGCTTTTCTACTGGCTCACAATCTTCGTCCTGAATGAGCTTTCCTGTGATTGGCCCAAGTGGGTGGGGGGTGGGCGGGTCGAGGGCGTGGCTTTTACCCTATCTTCTGGATAGTTTAGTGTGTGACACGGCTCATTGTAGCTTTATTGCACGGGAGCCTTCGTTGGTACAAAGCTAAGGAGGTATCTATACATATGTGTGTGTATATATACATACACATATGTATGTGCGTATGTATATGATTTTGAGAAGGACAAGCCTTCCCTTGCTTGCATTTTTTGCATGCATTCACCCATCGATGTAGCATTTGGCTTTTTTGGACACAACAAGAAACAGCCTTACAGTTGACTCTCATCAGCGGATACTTTGTTTTGGCCACCTTGCTCCTCTGAAATCGGCCTCTGGAGGGACACTAACCACGGATTGGATCTTTCTTGACTCGCCTTCCGTTCCATTCCCTCTGTTCCCTCCTCCGACCACAGGTTATCGGATGGACCAGCATCCCAGCACCCGGAGCTGCACCAGTCGCGGTGCGTCGTCTTCGTCGTGCGAGGCCGCTGCCCCCGCCGAGCCCTCCATGAACCTGCACATTCACTCCACCACCGGCACCCGCTTTGAGCTCTCGCTGCCCCAGGAGGAGACCGTGGACGGCTTGAAGAGGAGGCTGTCGCAGCGGCTCAAAGTACCCAAAGAGAGGCTCGCCTTGCTGCACAAAGAAACGTGAGTCAGACTCTATTTGTGTTTCCGTACACGATTTACTGTTAAGTGCAGTGTACATGCAGTAGGCAGGCACACTGGGTGACAACCTAATAAGCACACTCAATGCCCAATGCTTTAGTTTTTGATTGAAATCATTTTGCATTGGTAGAACTGCATTTGAACGTTATCAACATTAAAATAAGCACAAAAAAAAACCAGCCGGGTACATCTGCACTATCAAAGTTCAAATGCCTTAGTTTTGGATGGATAATCATTTTCCATTTTGCAATGGTAGAACTGCACATGAACGTAATCAACACATGCTAACAATTAATCCAAACTGCATTGCAAAGAGCTCCACTATGTAGCTGTCTTGTGGTATTTGTTGAACACTGCGTTTATTGCTGCGGTTGTAGTTTTTGGACATTAGCCCTTTTTTCGTTCCAGTCTGCATGTGTTCCTAATATTGTGCTTGTTGCGCGTATAAGGGGGGTGGTGGTGTGGCAATGATGCACAGGGGACAAGGCAGCGGTCACCGGGAGGCAATATCGATGATGCATTGATTAATCCCTCCCGCCTTTATGAATAAGGAATTGCATGGCGTGACTCATGCAGTGAGTAACGGGGCAGATATTACTCAGTATATTACTCAGTTTGATTCTCAAACTGTGGTACGAGTTGAAGTTCCGTGGCGCCGGTTGAAGTATACATATAACGGGGAAGGGGTTTGGAGAGTGCTACCGGCACCTTGTGGCAATTTATAGGTGTTGCTGGAATTTTAGTGTTGAGTCCCAAACGGTGGCACGGGTATCGCTGGTGGTATGTGGGGCGAGATATGACTGTATCGTGATTGCTGTGTAACATCATTTCAATATCACATGTGAGTTTTTGGGTGTGGGATGTCCAGTCCTCGGAGTAGTACATAGCACAGGAGTGTGGCTCCGCCTAGATGGCTCTTATCGTTCGAAATGACCCGAAACCATAAAGCTGCAGTATTGAGATGACTAAACGAAGGCCAGGTTAACAAAAGTACAGGTGGTGGTGTGCAAAAAGTGAGGGGAGCGATGGAGTTGGGGCTTTAGCCTTTGCAAACAGTACTTTGTTTTCAACCCCCCTACCGTCATTCTATTGTAATCACCACCTAAGTCTCGTCGCCCTTTAAAACTACACCCCCCCCGCCCCCTTCAACACACACACACACACACACACTCTTCTAAATTGCAGACAAGCTTGCAAGTCGGCATCGGGGGTCTTTGTTCGTCTGCAAAGGGTGAGATTTGGGTCACGTCAGCTTTTCCGCTCAGCTGCCCTTCGCACACATTGCATGCGTATTGCGTCGTCGCCTGCAAGTCAGTGGAAAGTTAATGTAATGAACGTGTCACGTGTCGGAGCCTTAGAACATACCAGCGTTTCAAATATGACGGCGCAATCAGTACTTCTCTTCACCCTCTTTTTTTCCCTGAACTAGTTCTCAAGTCGCCCCTGTGGCTGTGTCTGAATGTGAGGAGAGAGATTGTCAGCACACTCTAATTATCCTTTTCCAAACCCTGCAGGAGACTAAGTTCGGGCAAACTCCAGGATCTCGGTATCTCCAATGGGAGCAAGTTAACGCTCGTACCGACCGTCGAAGCAGGATTAATGGTGAGTGTGCGCCACGTTTGAATGATTTCTAACCGCCTGCTTTGCATGGTGTTCAGTATCCAAAGCTGCGTCTTTGTCGTCTGCAGTCTCAAGCATCAAGACCCGAGCAGTCAGTGATGCAAGCTTTGGAGAGCTTAACGGAAACTCAGGTAAGCAGCTGGCATTTGCTGCTTTTTTTAAGGCCACACACACACACACATGCTTGGGCAGATTTGAAGCACAGTGGACCGTGCACAGACATGTGCTTGAGTGCCCAACCTGGACATGCTAGATAATAAATGTGATTGCACCTTTCACATGTGTGGATCGCTTGGCTACTCAGACCGACAGGCTGCAACCCATGATTGTTTTGTTACTCCGCCTACCTAACCAATGGCGCAAACCTCAGCTGCGTTTCTCATTGGCTGCAAGGAGGTAAACAGGAAGTCCAATAGTGCGACTTTGGGCATTGCCATTAAAGATTGTATGTTCAATTTAGCAGGCGAGTAAACCTGCAGAGTTTATTACGTTCCCACCTGACCAAATGAGTCGCACGGAACTAGACAGGACGAACTAGAATAGGATTAAAACGGATTAAAAGGAACATGTGAGAAAGATAAATGGTTGGGTAGCTTTGTAGCAACAGAACCAAAGACAGGCGGGAGGATGAGCAGGCTGCACAAGCTTCTTTTCCCTGTCTAATCTCAGCCTCCTAAGCGAGCCCTGCCAGTGTGATGTGCTAAGATCTAACAAGGAGCAACACCCTCCCGGATCCTGGTAGCATCTGCAGTAGTTTATATATGGAAGCACTTCTACCTCTCTGCTTTCATCTCACGCTCACATGCACACGCACACACATGCCCAAGCAAGTTTCCAGGAAGTGCGCCGGGGCCGCACGCCTCACGCGCCGGCTCATCAGATGACAGCCACCTCGCTCTTGCGTTATGTCGTGGCTTCCTGAAAGCCGAGTGGTGGGTCGACATCCTGCACTTACAGCGAAACCGCTCCCCGCCGGACTCTGACGAAAATGCTCGTTTGCCTTTTAGCCGCGGCCGAGTATGACTCACCGAGCTCGGCGATCGATGGTCTGGAGCGAGGCTGAACGCACACAGACAGAAGCGTGACGTAGGAAGCACTCGCATCAACTTCCTTGCGTAACTGCGCGACGCACGCAGACGCTTCGGCGGCGCATTTACTGCTCGATTTCAAAACAGCAGTAGTAGACGGTGAGGCTGATTTTGGAACGAGGCGCTGCGTGCGTCACCATTTTTACCCTGGCACATTTCGGCACACATTTGGGGCCTTCGCATGAAAACCTTTGTGTTTGAAAGTGTGGGTTTTGAAAATATCACCCTTTTTGTTTCCTGAAAACTGTAGAAAGACTTGGACATGAGTGTTCAGAATATAAACAGAATATAAACCTTTTTCATTTTTACAAGCCAAAAAAGTTGTTCACAGCCTTTGAGACACTTTTTTTCCCGAGCTGGTCTCTGTGTGTGTGAGTGACAGGAAGAAAAGATCTGGATCAATCTCTATCCCGCTGAGACCTTTTTCTGAGGAAAACTACCATTTTATATTTGGATCAATACAGTACTTTATAACCAAACCAACAATGGTGGACCGCATGCTGCTGGAGACTTTTTGTGGCGCCAAGAAAAGTTGATCCAATAAAGACGCATTGCCGAGATACAGTATGTCAAGTTTGAAATCCGTACATACTGTACTGTACGTCGCAGAGGGTGTGCAGAAGATTTTTGTAGTGACTGCCAACTACTGGCCAGGTATACAAATTACAGCACCTTTATGTGAAAGCTCGTCCTTTTTATTAGACAGTGTTGCGTAAACGCAGTCTGTGGTACCGTGCTTATAATTGGACCGGGCTGTCACGCTTTTGGCCTGAGATTTGCTCCCAGATGAGAACTTTTCATGGCAACCCTGACCCCGGTGAGCGCTGCTGTGCCTTGTAGCACACGGAAAAAGTCAACGTTCTGATATGTGTCGGTTTTTGCGTGTGATTGCGGGTGGGAACTTGCACTTTAGAGCAGCAGCTTATCAAGCGTTGCATCTTTTTGCAGAGCTTTTCACAAGTTGCTGTCAGGTGATGCATCAACATAGACTACACTGTGTGCTCACCTCACCTTTGTTTTTATGTTTCCACTTTAGCGGTCATGCATGTGAGCCTTTCTCTACAATTGCTTATGCTACATGACTGCCATACTCATCCTCATCCTGCAAAACTAATCACAGTAGCACAGTGGGAGGGGGAGGGGTCAAGTTGGGTAAAAGGTTAGTACAATAAAGGCATTTTGCCGTTTTAGTAGAGTTTTTATCCAAAGGAATTGATTCCACTTTATAATTCATGAAGCGCAACGGGACGATTATAGATCGTGGCTAGATTTGATTGGAAAACAGGAAAGCTTTTGCTCATTTGACCCCCTCTCCCACCAACACCGCCACCCCGTTCCTCTCCTCCTCTAACGCTGGCGCTATCAAAAATCAATCAATGCACTTAGCTCTTAAAAGTGTCTGACACGATAGCTGATATCACCATACCCCCAAAAATAGCCTAAGGGGGGAAATGTATGTGTGTGTTGGTGCAGAGAGGGAGGTTGTTAGCTATGTTAACCAGTGAAGCCAAACCTCGCGTAACCTCCTACCACCCACACCGAGTATATTCTAACCATTTGATGTGTGATCAGCAAGGAGTTCATTGATGTACATGTATATAAGGATCTTGTGGAGAGGGCTCGCCCAAGTTACTCTTTAAAGTACCCAACTAAATAAAACTGAGATAAAATAAAAGTACTCCGTTTTTGGATAGGTAATGGACAACAGGAAGGTTTGCAGATACGGTCACCTAGTGGCAATTTCTAGGTGTTGCTGGGATTTGTTCACTGACTCGCAAAGTGTGGTACAAAAATCAATGGTGAATGATCCTTGATGTTTAACTCAACACCAACCTGCTTGCGCAAGCTGCATACTCCAAGCTGCACCGTGATGGTAGGGCGGAGGTAGCAAAAGCGGTGGCACCAATACTTTTGGGTTGGTATACCGGTAGGGCACTTGTGCAATCAGCCTGACAACCATTTATTAGCGTGTGCTCGTGCTAATGTACGTAAGTCATGTGTAGTTCTTTGTGTTTTATTGTATGTTGGTGAACTGAAAAGGTTGTTGTGCAGTAAATTTCCTGTTTTATGGTAAATTTTCCTCTTTGCCACCAAGGGTACTAAAAACACACTAGGCTTTCCCCATTCATTAAAAACTTACTGACCGTGGCAATCTTGTCTGCCTTTTTAAATTCCTCCTCCGTCACCTCACTGGACTTGTATGACATCTAAAGGTCTAGCCCCCACCCCCCTGACAGACAAGGCCATCAAAGCCCCATCATTAACCTTACGCGGTTGGTGTGTACGTACATTTTACAGATGCGTATCCTGGCAAGACAGGAGAAATGAGGGGGTATATTTATAGGAGGATCGGTCTTGATATTTTGGGGTGGGGTGTTTGTTGGCAGTCTCTCCCAAATATTGATCTTGACATTTGACAGTAAGAGAAGGATTACGTGTCCCTCTCCGCACACTGGGGACTATTTGCTCATTGATGCACATTGATGTTAGAATAAAACCCAACCAGGCAATGAGGGCAGGCATCACCCTTATCCCCCGCCCTCGACCGCCCTTCCCCCGCATGCAGCCTCTTTGTCTTGAAGCACACACCAACCAAGCCGGACCAACTGACAATGTTTGCCCCCCTGCACCATCCACTTTCCTCTTCCATCGGCGTCAGCTATACCCACCCCGGATCGATGCCTCGGCTTAAGCGTGCCTCAGCGGTCTGCGGCTTGACAAATTCTGCCTAGAATGCTAACGGATTGCTTTCTGGAGGGGGCCGTGTTTATTTGGGGGGGCATTTTTGCCAGCATCCCTAAGGAGTTCGCTGTTACAAAGCTGACCTACTTTCCCCTCTCACACTCATGAGCAGCTCCTGTCCCTCATCTTTCTGCATCTCCACGGGGATCATTGCTATTGTGTCTGGGAAAATCTGTGAATAGGCACCTTTTTGGGGTCACCCTTGCACTCCATTGTTTGTGGAAGCTGTTAAGGGATGAGCGCACATATTGAGCTAAAGGAATATTAGCTTGCCACTATACTGTAGAAAGATTGTGCAGTCCCTTGCGAGGTGTCATCAATGTTTCTGGTTCCGGTCATGCACCTTGTCTAGATGCAAGTTAATCATCAGTATTGATACTACTGGAAATCATTATAATTGGTTTTAAGAGATGGAAGGGTGCCAGAAACTAAAGAGCGACTCGATGCATTGGTCCAAAGCACTGAAATTGAATTGAATGCTTTTATATGCATGTGCATTTTTAAGAAGTTCTTTTTAAAATGGTAATTTGCCTTGTTTTTGTTACCTAAATGATTGAAATGGATAAAAAGAAATGACGGTGAAACCCGCTGCTCATGTAATTTATGTTAATAAGATGATCACATGGTGTTTTTGCACCTGTGTAATCCCACCCTTTGTGATGTATAAATGCACTTTAGGAGAAAAGGGGTAGGTGGGCAAGGGGGAGGGTACGGTATGTTTGCACGGGGGTGGGGATTTCATTCATTTGTGCATATGTGCATTTTTTTAATGCCTTTTATGCAGTGGTGAGTGGAGAACAATTTCTCCATCTGTGAGTCGTGACCACCATTGTTTGGTATTCCCCTCCTCTGCGACATAGACACTTATGATTCAGGTAGCAAGCATCGTGACCAATCGGGGGGCTACTGGAGACGGGAATATCACAAGTGTGACGGTCACTACCAAGTCTGATGAGGTCAGTTAGGCTTATTGCGTGGGAGCTAATAGACAATTTATTTATGCAACACAATGAAGAGTTTCCCTTAGGGTTCGCCGCGCATTTACACTCTACATTTCTTCTTTACTGGCTGTACGGTTTTTGCTGTGTAAGTCCACGTCCACGCAAGCACATGGCTAAAACTTGACTGTTATGCATTTTATATCCTCTTCATTACATGTTGTGGGCAGAAGACGGGTTTTTAACTAAAACCAAATAAAAATGTCTTTTTGCGTGGTGCCGCAACGGTGCTCTGCAAACTAGAAGCAGGTCTCGGTGCAGGCAAAATGACCAGCGTTCTAGTCTAATGCACACATTTGAGTGCCCATGCACGTGTGCTTAATGCGCCACGCAACAAGAACAATGACCGGACACTTGTCGTACCATTTGTGCTCTGCAAGAATGGAACATGTCTGCAAAAAACTCCCTGTTGGCATGAACAAGCAACCGAAATGTCAACCTTTTTAGCAGTTTTAGTGAAATACTGGTTGTCTGCCACTCGCACTCGGCATAAACACCAGCAATGCAGCTTTTGACGTGACGTCGAGCCTCAAAAATCAATCCTCCTACTAGTGGATATTTTGTTGCACTCGCTTGACTGTGTTAAAATGTTTTGCAAACTGTCTGACTCACAAAAAGGGGTCTCCAATTGGGCGCGCACACGCACCAACTGCAAATCCAAAAGGGAGAGTTTTGCCCTTACAAATCCGACAATCCGGTTTGTAAGGGGGTGAAATAACAGGCTGTATGTCAGCTACTGTAATCTCGAATGCGGCGGAATGATAACCCATGCAGGTGTGGATCAGCTTGAGGAGCCGGGAGAGCGAACACCTGAAATGTGAAATGCGGCCCCTATTTCCTGAGGGATGGGAGGATGATACAGCTTGCCAGCGGCCAGATTGGCGAGCGCAATCGTGTAGCAACAAGCCTCTTCCAGGCAGACGAACGGGGGAAACAAGGGAGTGGGGGTGTCTGCTAAGAGTACGTGTGGAATAGAAATGGAGGGGGAGTGCTGTCGACCTGGCTGGCTAGTGAATGATTCCCCAGAGGTCTCTCAGCTAGCAGCTCAGCTTCAGTCCAAACATGCCTGTCTGCTCTCAGGAGCCCCAGCCAAGAGAGGCGATGCGGCTGAGGCTCGCAATGACGTCAGGACAAACACAGATAGAGCTTTCTGGAACATCACAGACAAACAAAAGAGAGCTTCCAGGCATGTCTGAACACCCTGCCCCAGCCCCCTTTTCTGGTGCTCCTCTCAGGACACTTGAATTCCTAAGCTTTTAGCAAATGTGTAGTGGTTTGTTGTGAGCGAGTCAAGATTAGGAGAGTGGAGAGGGAGGCGACCGCGCTATGCAAAGAGACACATGATTAGCCAGGTAGTGGTATTTTGTTTGGTGGGAGGATTCGGTTGCTATGCAGGCATGGATGGTGGGGGAAGAGTGTGATGATAAGGGGCAGCGAGAAGAGGAGGAGGCGGATGGGTGGAGGGAAGATGGCGAGAGAAGGGGGATGCAGGCAGTGGGGGCAGGGTGTCATGGAGTATTGGTGGTAGTAGTGATGAAATATTCAGTGAGGATGCGCCTCTGGCTCCTTCCCTCTCTCTCTTTTTTCCTTTCGACATCTCTGGCTGACAGTTTTATTTATTGGGGTCCCTGTGGTTCAAGGAACTCATTTGCAGTCGTTCTTCCTCTGCACACTAAGCAAAGCACGGCAGCAGAGATAAGCAAGAGTGGGGGAAAAGAGAGAGGGGGCAGATAGCGGGAGCTGACATTCATGAACAACTGAGCAGCTTTGTGCCAGAGACAAGAGGATAGAAGCTTGGAAGGGCGGGACAGGGGGGTGGAGAGAGGGAAGCCTCGCAAGAGAGGAGGCTTAGTCTCTTGCAGCTGTATTGTGTTTGTGATAAAGCTGCTCACCTGCCGAAATACCACAAATCAAAGTCAAAATCCTTTTTTTTTTTTTTCCAACCAGGTACAGTGGAACCCCGGGATACGAAATTAATTCGTTCCAAAAGGATTTTTGTAAGCCGAGCAGCATTTGACATGTAAATTGGCTAATTCATTCTACTGACCCGGAAGACCCCTCATACGATGGAAAAAAAACCCACTGTTCTGCACATTTAATTCTGTACAAATAACGAGTATTGTAATACAAATGTAATAATAAAACCTGAAATAGAATGTATATTGAGTTAAAATTCTAAAAGTTTCTTACCTTTTAATATGCAGCGAAGTGCAGTACAGCAAACTGTAAACTGGCACCGATAAACCAATCAGAGAACATTACGTCATACGTACACTTCCGCCATGCCTCCAGCAGGTATCCTCCCCGTATGCTGCAGAACAACATTTTTGCCGAGCGCCTGGGGAGTTAGGCCATCATATGTGAATGGATTGGGGATGCCTGGGCTAAGGTATCTGCTTTAACTCTTGTCCATTGTCATCATCGCTGAACAGCCGAAGCACAACGAGACTGACGGCCGACAAGGATGACAGGAAACCTGGCATTTTTGACGGCAAAATTGCTGAAATGTCCAATTCAGATGTAGAAGATGGATTTGTGGGAGAAGAGGGATAAAAATACAGGGAGTGTATTGTTAAATAGTAGAATAAAGTTCAACTCAACTCACTCTTTTTTGCTTTACAGGCCGTATGTTTTAGCATGCGCCTTAAAATACGGTAAATTCGGAAAATTCCAAAAAAAACCAAGTTTTGGTAAGATCAACGAACGTTCCGAAAGCAAATTAATTTTTGTAAGCCGAAGCAAAAAAAAAATCAGAAAGGTATTTCCATATCTTGGACTTTTCGTATTCCGGGGCATTCGTATCCCGAGGTTCCACTGTACTTGCTCTGGTATACAAATTTGGTGGTACACCCTCAAATTTAGAAGACAGCACATCTATTATCACCGTTTAATAAGAAAAAGTTACAAGCTACAAATCGGATCATGTAGATTTCGATTAAACTACTCCTTTTTTTTTTTCAGTATTTCTTTAGGGAGGACAAGCATTCGCCACAGACTCAACTTGTGACCGTGTCAATTTATTCTCTGTAACAGGACCGTTCTTCTGCACACAATAGAACAGAAACAAAACAATAAGTGAACTAGTGTTGTGTTTTTTTTGAATGAGATTGTTTGTAAGATCAACAATTGTACTACCTAATGTGATGAGAAGTGAGAAAAGTATAACTATCTGCACGAAAGCTGGTTTGTATTATGGCTTCTCACTCGGCATACAGTACAAATGTTTGCCTGTGGTTTCTCTTGAAATTTCAAGGGGACATCAACGGACGAATAACTCTGCGGCCTGGATAATATATGACAAACTTGAAAGGACTTGCACCCGCATAGGCCAAGAGTCGATGCTCTTATCTGACATACTTCTGGGACAGAACAAGGGTTTGTTTTATAAATTCGCACGCCCAAACTGCATTAGACTGCATTAGATTAGACTTCTCACGAGGGTTCCACCCAATCCCCCGATCTGCTTCTAACTGAACACAGAGCTTTGACACCCTCGTTCAGGCTCTTGTATTAATTGTCAGCCAGGAGTTGCACCTTGTCTCCCAGGTCAGCCACGCTTCCTTTCTGTGTCCTTCCCGAGACCCTTCTGATGTCAAGCGCCCAACCCAGCTTCACACCCAGCCCGGGGCCTGCTGGGTTTGTCGTCTTTACCACAACCGTGTAATCACAGGGCGGGGTGTGGATTGTATCAACAACAGCCCGATAGGCCACGTTTACACTCCTAAAGTGCTGAGTTTCTCCTTTTATAGCCGCCTTCCTTCTGTATTTATTTAGGTGTTGAAATGAGGTCATCTCTGTGCCTTTATCTGCCTCTCCTCCTCTTTTTCTGTTGCACGCCCATGTCAATACCAATATGCAAAGGTCACCCTGGCAGTAGGGAGATGAGGGTCGATGGAGAAATAAATATGCGGCTGAGAAGGGGGAAGAGTGATTGAGAGCTTGCTGTTTCTCAGGGTTAACTCCCGGCTAACATCTCCACAGCCTGCAGAAAAAGTATGGAGAGATTGAGAAGTCATCTCTTGTACAGTACAAATACATTTAATATCTGCTATCAGTCCAAAGGGCGTATTTGTGATCTTTGCAAATACTGTTCATGTCATTTCGTTATTTTTCACCCCCACTGCCGTGGGGGGGTAGTATACGCTGAAACGCCTTCAGACGAGGTGTCACTCTGTATTTGCTGGGGCCAACTGCTGACTTTGTGGAAGCTTTTCGGGACCCCTGAGCGACTCACACTGTGAGAATCCTCCAGCTAAGTTGTAACAAGTGTAGTGTCTCATTCTTGTGTCCAGTGGACCCCCCCCAACACACCCCTACCCCCCCACTTTACACACCCATTTAGCCTCAGTTAGTCCAAAAATGGGCATCCTTTCCATATCCGCTGCAGACAATCGTCCACTTTGTGTGCGTACGAGGCGGGTGGGGTGTGTTTCCTGGACGTGGGACTGATTTTTCAGGCTTAAAGCCAGAGAGAAGGGGTGGCTTTTGTCCCCTTTGGACTGAATGACACTGCTGACTAAGAGCAAGGCCGAGGGTGGTGGGAGGCGAGCGAGAGTGGGCTGTGTTTGTTGTGTGTGTTGTCCAATAGTCGGCCGCCTGCATCTGATCTAAATCGCCCGGTGTTACAGAACGGTGATTAATGGCACGACGGGCCTAATGCGGGTTGCGTCTGTCTCCGTGAGTAGGAGGCCAAAGCTCTGTTTGCTCTTCAACTGTTCATTTCAAGAGGAGGAAGTCAAATCGCAGGGGAGCTTCTCTGTTTTCATTCCGTACAGAACTCTTCCAACGAGGAGGTTATATCGCCGTCCGTCGTGTTAGCCGGAGTGTTCTTGAGGTAGTTTTGCCTCTTGCTCGTTAGGCAGGTACAACCGGGCGCTATTTATCGTCTTTCTCGGGTTTCAGGTCTCCATCGGTACGGTTTCTTGTTGTTTTTTGGTTCGAGACGTTTTCCTTCATTTCATCGCACAATATTTCACATATCACAAAGTTTCTATTTCTAGTCAGCCGTGCTGAGCCAAAAATATATGGATGATGTAAACTGCTGGCTGCTCATCGGTCGAGCAGATTGCTTGATTGTAACATTTAAGGATACCCTGTTGCCGTTGCTTTACTTTCACAGTCTCCACTTGGCAAGATTTTCCCTCATTTCTCAGTGAACGTATGACTTGGGTGTGTTCTAAAGTCAAGACTGGGTCCCTGGCTCTGCTATATGTGGCTGAGCAGATCTTTTCTCCACCTACAGGTCAGTGACTTCCTGTCCGGCCGCTCCCCCCTCACCCTGGCACTGCGAGTGGGTGATCACATGATGTTCGTCCAGCTCCAGTTGGCAGCACAGCAGTCGAGCGGTCCGCAGCTCCAGCACAGGCATCTTATCACCCGGGGCAACTCGGACGCGGCGGCGAGCCAGCCCACGGGACAGCTGTGCGCCCCCCTCCCACACTCCACCCATCACCTCCACCCTCATCATCCACACACCTCTCCCTCGTCCTCGAGCGCCTTCCCCCCTCCCTCAACACACCAACCGCTACCCCCTTTGTACCACCAGTCTCCCTCCTCCTCCTCCAGTCCACACTGCAGCACCGCCACCCCTCCACTGCCTCCCTCCCACTCCCCGCGCCAGGCGCATGCTTTCCACTCCCCTCCCCATCACCTTCATCACCACCACCATCACTATCACCAGCCTTCCTTAGGCCAGCCCAGCCACGACGTTGGTCGAGCCAGCCCTGTAGCCCCTGTTTTGTGCCCTGAGGTAAGTCCTCATGTATCTGCTTTGTATTGTTGCGAGTGTTGCAGGGGTCATAAAATACGATGTATTGATTATTATATGTCTTCTCTGAGGTTGTTTTTGCTATTAGAATTGCACTGTGGGCCAAATTAAATGATCAGGCAGGCTTGTACATACGGCCCTTGGTTTCATACCCCATGCAGAACACCAAGATGCAGGCATCATTCAAAGAAACGGCCCCAGGATGCAACACAAGTACATTGTTTGCTTTTGAAACCGTTGCCGTGTCAACGGCACTGGAAATACAGGTCTGGTTTGGGAGTGCTGAAAAGGGCAAATGTCTCTCTTTCTCGCTCATTAGCCTTTACAAGCTTGATGCACACACATAGGAACACACCCCCATAAAATTATATTCTTAAATGTCAAATGAGTTGCTTTGGGTTGCTAAGTTTAGTCCAGTCCACGTTTATGGTAACGCCATAGCTTGTCATTTTTGTGCATAGGGTGATACGCCTGTCTTATTTCTTCCACTTACGTAGTTCTTGCAAGCCTTTGACATAAATCTCACTTACAAGGTCCAAAATAGTGTTGAAAGCCCATATGCTCGTATGTATATACAGTATGAATGTATATACAATATCTCACAAAAGCCCGTTTTATGAAAGTATATCTTCTTAAGGGACAGTTATAGGAATGATGATATATGTCAGAGTAGCCAGCATGCAGCTAGTATGTACCAAGATGATTGTGTCTCTCCTACAGTCAAACACAATGCAAACATTGTGGTCTGGGGTTGCACGAGTGCTGCCTGCACTGGGGAGCTGCGGATGTTTGAGGGACACATGAATTCCAACATTGCTAAGGCATTGTGCAGCACTCAGATTTTCTATATGATTTGGAGCCCAAACACACCTCCGGGATAGCAAGGGCCTTGCTAAGGAAACTGAAGGTGATGGAATAGCCAAGTATACATATCTCCTCCAGACCTGAACTCAGTTGAGCACCTGAGGGGCATCCTCAAGGTATTGTGCAGCTCTAGTGAAAAGCACAAGAGGATTAAGGAAGTACTAGATAAGGGTGCTCGCCCTAAATATTGACACTATAGACATGTTTACTGTGAGATAAACACACTTGTGTTGCCAGCTATTTAGACAATAATAGCTGTGCGGACTCGTTTTCAGTAGATAGTAAATGTATGCTGCACACTTCTGTACACTGACTACTCTAAAGCAGGGGTGGGCAATTATTTTGACTCGCGGGCTGCATTGACTTCACAAAATTGGTCGTTGGGCAAGACACGTGCACACAATTTATTTGTATAATTCTAACAGTCCATCTGCAATTATTTGTCTTATTTTACTTTTAAAAGCGTCATATAATCTGCTTAAAGTTCTTGTGTACCTTTTTTTCAGGAGCGCTTTAAACATAAGACCACATCAAATAACGAAAACGAAGCAAAGTCATGTTGCCAGCTTGTATATTAAAAGTTAATATAACACTTGGGAAACATCTGGCGGGCCACATTCAAATGCCTGGCGGGCCGGATGTGGCCCCCGGGCAGTAGTTTGCCCACCCCCGCTCTAAAGTATGTCCGAGTTTCAGTTCTATACAAGTGTCCATTGAGAAGATGTACGGAAACACTTATTCTCTGATCTCGAAGGCATTTTGTGCATGCTGATGAACTCACTTCCATTTTTCCCAGGCTAACTGCAGCACCAACACCCCCACTAGTGGTACCGGTTCGTCGGCACGCTCCCGTAAACCTGGCGCCATCATTGAGAGCTTTGTCAACCACGCTCCCGGAGTCTTTTCAGGGACCTTTTCAGGTGCGATTTACTGTTACAAACATATGCTTTGAGATCCAGCTGCTCGAGTCTTGCTTTATTTATTCTTCTCTCGCCTTCCTCTTTCTCAGGCACTTTGCACCCAAACTGCCAGGACAGCAGTGGGCGTCCCAGACGGGATATAGGTACCATTCTTCAGATCCTCAATGACCTCCTGAGTGCCACGCGCCACTACCAGGGCATGCCCCCATCCCTCACCCAGCTCCGCTACCAAACCCAGTGCGGCACGCCCAACTCGCCGTCTCCGTCTCCGCCTCCTCCGTCGCCCCCGGCCACCGGCATGACGGGTCTCTCTGCCAAAGCTACCTCGGTGCCCGCTGGCAGCCCTGGCAGCCCTGCGGCAAAAATTCATCCACTGGTGCAGTGCCAGAGCCAGATCCGCATGTGCAAGCCACCCGGTGAGTGACTTCAACACGCTCACAAATACGTTGATTCACATCCTTTGGTGGGAAGAGCGATTATAGTCCTCACCTTGATAACATAATATTTCTACCCTCCCTTCCTTTTCAAGAAAATGATTTGTGACCCTGTTGTACCAACCGGGCGTCTTTTCAGCTGTTCGTGGGGAAAGAAACCGTGTGACAGATGAGAGTCGCCCAAAAACACAACACTAATAGTTTTTAACAAAGACAAAGTTGCTGGGGATTGGCAAAGTTTTCGGATCAGTTAAGAACAGGGGAATGAAAAACTCGGGTGAAGGTTTATACTTCAAGACCGCTGATTTGCTCATTTTACTGTCAATCAAAAAGGGATTCCGCCTTCAGACAGATTATCCAATCATCATACAGAATCTCTGGGCCAGCCCACTGCCCCGTAGACCCCAAGAAACGCTCAGTGTCCGATGGGCAGGACAAAGCCCAGCATTTATCCAATGAGCGCCCAGTTTTGCGCAGTGAAACAACCCACTCGATGTTTTCCCATCAGCGTCCGACTGCGTCAAAGCGTGACTCTGCAGGGATGAATGAAAAGGTGTCAGTTACCTGTGACAGGTAGCTGACTCTGATCAAAAGATGAAGGTATTTAGTCAATGAAACGTGCACACAGCAGTACACACCACACTAGAGTTCAAGTGGTCTTGGTCCTTGTGCATACCAGGGTTCGGATGGTTACGTTCACACTTTACCAAATAAACTGTATTAGCAGATTTCGCTTTAACCGAACATAACATGACCTAAAAGACACAGCATTGTCTTCAGGTGGCCTCCTTATCTCCTGTGGGGGATATTTGGTGAAATACTACATGAGTCCCGAGGTGTCCGTGAATCATGTCTAATGTTTGAAGGGAATAAAGGTTCAGTTGTAGCAGCTGACTTGCATTCCCTTCCGTGTCGCCGCATGTGCCCTTACAAGTGTCCAGTGAACAGTTGGAACAACACGCGCTTATTTTGCTAACTTAGGGAAGGCCTCCCCCTCACTCCCACCCTCACCCATGTCCTGTCTCTACATCTGCACTGCACTCAGCAGCCCTCAGTATGAATCCCCTTGTCCAAAAACCGACTCGCCTGTTAAATTCATCTGTTTGTATCCCTCCCATTCAGATTCCCCCCCTTCTTTTTTCCACGTCTGTGTTGTGCATCAAAACTGTACATTCTCTGTGTTCAGTTCGCCTTTAAATAGTTGAACTCAGCACTGAAGGGGAAGGCGGGGGTAAAACCACAACACTAAACCTCCATTCATCATCCGGGTGTTAAATCCCGTTGGTCAGCCTGCAGCCAACACAAAAAGAATGTTTTGCCCTCTGTTGTTTTACTTAGTAGTCCTCGGTCCAACTTCCTGATCCCAGCCAAACAAGCCCACTGAGACAACAATGAACGCTGGTTTCATTGTGTACACTTCCCCCTGATGTTGTAAGGAAGCTGATGGCAAAGGGCGTACTCACACTAGGCTAATCATACCCGGTGAGCGTAAGTGCACTGATGCAAGCACGGCACACTCCCTGTCCTGTCACAGTTGGACGAGGCGGGCTCGAACACGGCACGACTCGCACGCATCATAGCTGTCAAGTCTCCCGTTTTCCCCAGTAAGATACCAGATTTTGCTCTTCACCTATTTAAATTCATGTAAAATGTACAATTTACCATAATCTGATAGAAACCTTCATTAAAAACTATATTTTCGGGTACTATGGGTAAGTGTAATAACATGTTGCTACTGACAGGTAGTACAAAACCCTGTTATGCGTGCATTGCATGTCACATGATTCATTCAAGTCGACAGTGTGAGAGAGATGGGTGTACATTAGTAATGGGAGGTTCGGGTCATTTAACCGACTCGGATCTTTGTGTCCCGTTCGGTAAAAAGAACGAATCTTTTTTCGAGTCATTTCGTTCATTTTAGCAAAATATGATTCAAATGCAACATGTTTCTTCCCTATCACATCTACTGCTTACACAAACGTTAATCACACAACAAACAAGACAAAATTATAATGCTGTAGGAAACTGAAAAGATAAATTCATTGCTTACCTGGGAATTTTGTCTGTGAATCACTCACCTCACCTCTCTCTCCCTTTTCGAGTCGTTCGTTCATCCGGAAAGAGAATTGATTAGATCATCTCTCGAATCTTTGGGTTTTGAGTCGTTCGTTCATCACGTGACAGCCCCATAAGCCTAACCTATGCTGCATGAGCCGAAAAGAGAATTGATTAGTTCATCTCTCGAATCTTTGGGTTTTGAGTCGTTCGTTCATCACGTGACAGCCCCATAAGGGCTAACGACTCATAACCCGATGACTCGAGAGGTGAACTAATCAATTCTCTTCCCGACTCAGGCAGCATAGGTTAGGCTTATGGGGCTGTCGCGTAACGAACGAACGACTCAAACCTGAGGAATCTAAACAGGTGAACTGATTCCACTACAAAACAGATAGGATGTTACGCAAATGAACATGCG
Source organism: Oostethus manadensis (assembly GCA_024372805.1). Taxonomy (NCBI): domain Eukaryota; kingdom Metazoa; phylum Chordata; class Actinopteri; order Syngnathiformes; family Syngnathidae; genus Oostethus; species Oostethus manadensis. The sequence continues at coordinate 5,196,924 of QODF01000016.1, read as the reverse complement.
CGGCTGAACAAATCACTCCCCGAGACGATTCGTTCTTCCTGGGTCACATTTAAGATTTGTTCAGAATGAACAAATCGTTCAGGAACGGCCCATCACTAGTGTACATGAAGACAGAGAAGGCATACCTGCCAAAAAACATTACAAAAAATAGTTTGTTGTGCAGAAAGCAAACTTACAGTACGTGTACAGGAGGTTGCATGTAAATGCTACAAACCCACATGATTAGTATGCATCTCAGTCATTGTTGTTTTTTATGTGGCGAGTGGAAGATTTCTTGTGTAAGCTGCTTTTCTGAGACCCTTATTTTGTTCAGATTTCTTTGAGGTAGGCCTTAAGGGTGTTGCTTGTCCTGGAACTCCTGAGGGCTACACTTTAGAGTGTGAATGCACCTTGCGGTAGTGTGGGTGGGAAGGACAAAGGATTGTTCCGAGGACGAACGAAGAAACGTGTTTGTGAGTTGGAGATATGCATATGGTGTTGCAATTGAGCACCACGGTTGATAAGGTTGGCGTAAAGGTAAAAAAGAATGCCACCCTGTGTGCTTGGAAGCGACACTTGCCATCGTCCACCGTCTTTACCACACAATTTCATGCAATGCTATCAACTGATGTGGATTCTGAGCTGCAACGACAACACAGCAAGTTTCAGAGTCCTGTCCATATCTTGTAAGATCTATTGCCTGCATGCCAGCACCAGCTAGGATTAGAATTGTTTTTAGAACTAAAGCTAGCCTGCCTTTAGTACCTCAAACAGCCTTATCTGGGTGGAAAGCCTGAAATCAACTGGCTTACTAGAAGAAAAACTTATTTTCAACCTCCCTATGTCGACAGGTATGACGTGCACGCAAGAATGAATGATGGAATGCGATTGCTCCTCGCGAGTTGTCACGATAATCGACACAATTCATAATAAAAATCAATTGCACTCAAAACTATGAAAAAGTCAAAACACACAGCATGGTTGCATCCACGTGCGTATGAAAGAGGTGTCATTTCGTTCACGTGCCTCTTTCATAATGACTTTAAATAATGAATAATCCACAAAGTCAGGGAAATAGCAGTCATACTGCAGAAAAGAAGTGAGACAAGCAAACAGGCCTTGGCATGAATGCTCATTGTGAGTCCAGCACGGTACGTATGGGCGAGTGCGAGTGCGCCCTAAGTGTTCCTGGACAACCTTATCAGCCGACACCTGACGAAGGACTTACGGGGACTTAACACTGAGGCTTAACTCTCCTCGCCTTCCGAGCCAGTAACCAGTGAATATGTGTGCATGCCCTCATAACTGAGACAGCCTCTTGAAAATGTCACATAGCTTGGCTGTCTCCCGAGAGCCTTTACCCTTTCCCACTGCAAGTTCATGTGCAAGGGAGTGGTGGGCTGGGGGGTGTAAGACAAGCGTAAATAAAAAAGCTTGACACACTCGGCCCGCCTGGTTAAAAGCTTGGTTTTGAATGGTACTGCTGAGTATGAGGATTTTTCCAGCTCAGGACTCCAAGGCCCGTCAGGCTCGATTGTTAGATAAATTCCATTACTGAGGTGGGTGGACCTCCCTCTAGCCTCCCCCCATCCGCCAGTTGAAGCCATTGTGTTGGGGACAGGGGCTGCATAGAGAGCGCCAGGCTGGGCCATTGTGGGGCAGAGGAAGGGGAGGGCTTTGGGATTATAGGGGCTGCCTTTTAGTCCTTCTCCCACTGCAGCTGCCTTAGTTCGACACAGAATAAGCTCCTGTTCCCTCCCGCCTTCCGGATCCCTTCACCCCTCCACCCCCACTCGTCCTCTTTAGATTTGTCAGGTCACGTTAGCGTCCCGGGCAAGCCAAAGGAGAAGGGCAGGGTGAGGTAGAATTTAAACCCCGGCCGGCACCCGTTATCCGCCGATAAAGCTTTTCTCACACGTGCAGCCCCTGCTGGTGACACAGTACGAGCGCTATCGAGCGAAAAGCCAGTCAAGCACATCAGGTGCCCTTTCATTGTCGACAAGGAGAGCGAGGGAGAATGCAAATGAAGTCTTAAAAGTCATTGAAGAGCGCGTGTCCCTGCAGGCTTGTCAGCGCCCTTTCACTGGCTGTCACAACGCTCATTTTTAGCCACCAGTTTGATCGGCAGCCAGTCCGTTTTAGGCTGGTTATAGGTGTTTGATGGCGCCGGGCTACTTTGTTTTCCCCAGGTGGCGGCGCGGAACGTCATGTTAAAGTCATTCCTTCCATTGTTTCTGAATGTGCAATCACGGTCAGTAGTTGCAACAATTTCAAATACTAATGCACATGTTCACAAAAGTTCAATCAAAGGCAACCGGATTTCTTCTGGCCACCCCATTTTTAGCATCACAGCTTTAAAAAAAAACAAAAAAAAAAACCTACAGTCGCAGGAGCTGTAAGTTTGATCAGTTTGTTTTTCTTCAGCAAATTGACTAGCTTAGCATGATGTTGCTGATGTGAATGCGACTGTAATGTTAGCAATTTTACACGTTTTGTCTAAATGAAGCGTACTTAAAAATAGCTAAATGAGCTCAAATACAAACAAAGCATTAAAAAGACACATTCAAATAGTGACATGCAGTATTGTACCCTGGTCATTCGGGGAAACGTACAGTACAAGCGCCAGACTTATATTGTGGAGTTGAATTATTTCACAGCAGGCTCAATAATTAATAAAAAATATATCATAAAAATCCCAGCAATAATATGGGCCACCGTTGCGGCTGAGGAATTGCTGTGTATGCAAAAATGAGATCAAGTGCAAAATGGTGCTTCTTTGAGCCACGCGTGTGCACCAACGGCTCTTGAGCATTAAAGTTACAGACACATAGTTCGTATGTTCGCCTTGGGGCTTACCGAAAGCACTTTGAAATGATCAAAGTTGGAGCATCAAGGCTAGATTTTGGCCAGCGAAGTATTGCGGGAACTGTGAGGCTCATTTGAAATTGTTGAAAAATAGTGTCAGCGACCCGTAAACTGTTCAAACATATTTAGGACCGGGAATAGCGTGTTTGTGGATTTTCTGCAAGTACAAAACTAAAATCTTTGCGCCATTAACAAAAGCAGAGCCTCCCTCCATGTCGTGTCCGGTACACTCCATCCTCACCGCCCATTTTTCCTCCCCCTCCTCCCCCCCTCGGTGTTGCGCTGGGTCGGGCTGAGAGGCAAGGAAAGCTGACTGACACATGGATTATTCATACATCACCTCCTTTCTTCTCGCTCAGCTTCTCTAGCTTCAACGGGGCCGAAGAAGTAGAAGCAAACAATTCTTTATCTTATCTGCCATTCACTTCCCATGAGTCCCAGCCATCTTTCTTTCTGTCTCTGGGTCTTCCAAGGTTATTGTGCTAACGTCAGAGCGCTACAACGAGGCTCCGGGCCAGCCACCCTGCGCGTGTGCATGCATGGTCTGTCCCCCACAGCCAGCACTAATAATAGCCCTACTGTCATAAACATAGACTGGAGATCCCTGTGGCCAGCTGTGTCCGGCCCAACCGCCCAGGGCTCCGGTAGTGACGCTGATGAATGACTGCACGCACACACACACACTCATTTTGGTGTCGCTCCAAGCACACTCCCAAAGCACTTGCGAAGCCAAAAAGGCTTAGACCTCCTACTGCGCCATCAAACTAATTTTTTTTTAAGGATACACTCAAATTGGATTTGGTGAAATTTCTTTTTTATTCTTGTGTCCTTTGCTTTCCTGTACTCACACAGCATTTTTTTGTCCCGCCGAGCCAATGGGGCAGATAGTATTGATGATCTAGACGCCCTTACATGCTAAAAGATTTGCTCTCCCAGGGAAAAGTGTAAGATACTCTCGCCTGTTATATAGATTTTATTTGATGTTTATTGTTATGAAAATGTGGAGTGGCTGGACCGGAGCAGGAGGGGATAGAGAAGAAGAGAATAGAAGACAGAGAGGGGGCGTGCGGGGACAAGAGGGGGACAAAACAGAGAGAGACAACAACACCAGCAACAACAACGTTGTTGCAACAACAAAAGATGACAATAACTGACATCACTATCACTCTACTAAAGCGTGGGGAATTACGTTGGCACCAGATTACTTATTTCCATTAAGTAAGGTGGCGGCTATCATTAATAATTGGTGAGAGGATTGAGCACCTTGGTTATACGACTTGCATGCGTTCAGGCCCACTCACCTCTTCCAAGCATACTGGAGCCAGGGAAGTGTACCAAGCTTGAAAGAGTATCAGCGCACTCGCACTACACAAACAAGCTAGACTTGAGGTGTCGAGTGTGCCCAAGCATGGGACTGAGTGTGCAGGGAGTGCACCCTGGATGATAGACTTGAGAACTAAGGATATTTTGTTTATTGGGCGTGCAATGTGTGCCAAGCTTTGCTCTAATGTGTAAGGATAGAGCTGAAGCATCGGAACAGTGACCCAAATCCAGAGACCGCTGCTACCAATGTGCAAACCTTATTAGTGCAACCTTATTAGTGCACATCCATTTCAATCCACTCCACTTGGCGCGCTCATTTGTCATTAACGTCATCGTTTATAACACTTATAAACGTACTGAGAGGTGAAGCAAATACTCTTTGTTGAACTACACATCAGCTGGGGAGCCACCGCTGGTATACAAGCTACCTGTTGGAGACCGCTGTGATAAAGTCACTATCTTCATGCTGGACATGCTATGTCAGTGGTTTTCAAACTGGAAGGGGGCTCGGCGTTATGACGAGGGGGCGCGGGGTAATAACACGTTTTGTTATTACCATATTTTTCCTGTCGTGGGTGCTGAAAATAATTTTAAGTATTACACCCGACAACAAGAGAGCAACATTGTGACAGTCTAAAAAAGTAAGCTAGCATGTATAAACGTTAAAGCCGCGTGTAGCTCGCCCGTGGGACAAAAACGAGCCGGCTAAATGAGAGAGGGACAGGGAGAGCCAGGCAAAATGTGTAAACTACAACGCCAGAAAGCCGAATGAGATTGACACGTGAGCGTTGACAAATAGATTGGCTTATTCATCAATTGACAGCACATTCTATGGACTATTTTTCAGTCTCTTGATAACACGAAACAAATTAAACGTCAACGCAAGACCGGTTGCATACTTTCATTTGGTCACGCAAGTGCCAACAGGGCAAACAGGCAATGCCGGTGCGTGCTTACCAAAATAAAGCACAGTGAAGCATTTTTATGATGTTTTAAAGTGTTTTGAAAGTAATTGTGGTGAATTGGTGCATAAATAATAATCTATATGTGCATATATAGCATATCAATTTATACACTATATTACTTAACAGTCCGCATGGTGGGTAGCATGTTGGCCTCACAGTCAGGAGATTCAGGGTTGGAATCTCCATTGGGCATCTCTTTGTGGAGTTTGCATGTTCTCCCCGTGCGTGTGTGGGTTTTCTCCGGGTACTCCGCTTTCCTCCCACATTCCAAAAACATGCATGTTAGGTTAATTGGCCGCTCTAAATTGTCCAT